>JAJTWQ010000188.1:600000-864898 GCA_029007595.1 Solanum commersonii
TTTATTAAAAAAAAAAAAAAAGGACATACTAATCAATCAATCAAGGGACAAATATAAAGACAAAATTGGAAGAAAAAAAAATGAAAGTTAAATGTAATTGATGGCAGTGGCTAAAAATTTGACCCACATTAGAAACTTTCTTGAATTATTCTTGAATTCTTTGTTCACATTACAAATTCTACTTTCTCACTTTCCACAAATTTTCCTCCTTTATGTCCCCCCTATCCTTTCTTACTGCTTTATGCAATTCATAAAGAAACCTCTTAGTAGTTACATAGCACCTCACTCTCTCTCTTTTGTCCTTATTCTTGAAAAATTTTAGTGATCAATTTGTCATCTTTATATATAATTTTCAGTGATTTTAAATACTCATTTTATACTTGTTTTCTTATTTTGAAACACCCCATTTAGTGCTTTGGCTTAGCTCTTTCCAATTCACAAAAAAAAAATATTGAATCTTTTTTGCATTTTTGTGATTGAGGAATGAATCTTTTTGCTCTTTTCTCATTCAAGATTGAATCTTTTTGCATTTTTGTGAGTAAAGATTGAATCGTTTTGGTCTTGTGACTGAAGATTGAATCTTTTTGCTCTTTTGTCATTGAAGTTTGAATCTTTTTGCATTTTGTCACTAAAGATTGAATCTTTTTGCTAATTTGTCACTAAAGATTGAGTCTTTTTGCTATTTTGTCACTAAAGATTGATCCCCAAATGGAGAAAGTTAAAGCTTGGGATAAAGAAAGTCTAATTACTGAGCTTACTCAAGGGAAAGAGTTTGTAAACCAGTTTGATCCTCTGGCTTCACCAAAGGAATGTGATTTACTTCTTGAGAAAATACTTTCCTCTCTAGACAAATCATTGTCAATTTTGAATTATGAAGTTCTTAATGGAACAAATGATCCTTTTCCTTTGAGGGATCAAGGCCAAAATAAGAAAAGGTGAATTAATTTGGTCCTCAATTAAATAATTTTCTATGGTTCTCTTGAAATTGAGGTATTGGATTTTTTTCTAATTTTTTTTTTGTTGGATTTGTAGAAAGAAAATGCTGCAATGGAGCAAACAAGTTAGAATATGTGGGACAGAGCTTGAAAGTTTCAATCACGATGATGGTTATAGTTGGAGAAAATATGGGCAGAAAAACATTTTAGGAGCTATTCATCCAAGGTAAAAGAAAAAGAAAAAGAAATCCCTTTTTTTTAAAAAAAAAAAACGATTTTCATATTATGACAACCACACTCTTTCACTTTTGTTAGCTAGTGATAATTTTGAAATTATAGAATATTCAATGCAAGAATCTCCTTAAATTCACAACAATTCAACTTTTGGGCTTGAAGGGGTTCCAAAAATACAGACAAACCCCCTAAAGTAGTTACTATTTTATTTCCATTTAGACAAACCTATTTATTACTCTATTAGATACCTCATGAAAGTATGTTTGCCTATAGAACATGATTAAAGTGTGTTTCTTGAATAAAATTAAGATTAGTTCTAAGTATTTACTTGGGAGAAGGGGAGCCTGACGTAACTGATAAAGTTATTGTAATATGATATAAGATAAAGTATAAGTATAGCAAAAGCTTAGTGCACTAAATTATCTGGATTTGTATCTAAGATGAATGTTACATTTGAAATTGCAGGGCTTATTATAGGTGCACTCACAAGAATACACAAGGCTGCTTAGCAACAAAACAAGTTCAAAAATCAGAACAAGATCCTTTAGTCTTTGAAGTGACATATAAAGGAATGCATAGTTGCAAAACCTCACAATCATCAATATTCCTTTCATATGAAAACCAAAAACCAAATCAGTGTCAAATAAAGAAACAACAAGTTGAAAAGTTGAATACTATCAAAGAAGAAAATGTTCCTTTCACTCCACTAAAATGTGAAAGTCAAAATGCCCAATTTTTTGCCAATTCAATAGAGCCATTTGCATCAGAATCCATGTACTTGTCATTGTTGCCAAATCAAGAAGAGGAGTTTGAGATGGACAATATTTTTCAGAGCTCAGAATCAGATCGTATTGTGTTTAGCTCAACGCCAACTTCAATAATTGAATCGCCTTTTTGCAGAGACTGGGATTCATCAGTGGATGATCAACTTGATGTTCATGATCCTAACTTGATGATCGACATTTCTGAATATTTCACCTAATTTAAGAGTAGTAACAACGTCAGGAATTCATAAGATGCCAAAGAGTCACATATAGGATTTGAATCTCTAACCTAGAATTGGGTCATATCGAGTGTTTTTTTGATCATACTAACTTGAGAGCCAACTCTTTGCAAAAGTCTACTTTTTGTACTACTTTGTTTTTTCTCCTGTGCCAATTATAAAAGAACTTTTTTTGGCAATGTACTTTACCATAAATTTTGACACCACTTGTTACAAACGATAAAAAAAAAAAATGTCAAGTGGCTCTAAGATTTGTCTAAAATATATAATGTCTTGTCTGTAACAAATTAAAATTTTGATTCAGAAACTAGTTAATTAAGTTGCCTTAGGAAGCCTAAGAATAGATTGATATCCTTTTTTTTCTTTAATTTGAGTCGATTCTGAGTTAGTCCAAGCTCTTTTTTATTGATTGATTGTTCTATTATTCGCCGATTTTTTTTATTATTTCTGACTGATTAATATATTTACTAGCCGAGATTTCTTTTCCTTTTGACATTTAGCGCCATTATATTGAAAAATGGCAACCGTATTTCCTACAAGTGTAGCAACAATTATTTATTTTTTTTCGAAAAAGACACCATAGTCCAAATTTATTAGTTATATAATAAATTCAAAGGTCTGGCCACAAATTTTAAAACACAAAAACACAACATAAATCAAATTGTTCATTGTGGCTATAAAATACCATTCTTCCTAGCAGATTTAACACAATCATCAAGTAACTCCTTCATTCCATATTTGTACACAAAACCTTTTTCAATCAACTTTTTTGATCCCCACTTGATTTCTCTCTTGAGGTCATTCAAGTACCTGAGATTAAGATCTTCTGGCTCCTGAGGTGGCTAGCTCACTATGGTGTGTAATGGAGGTAAGGCTTTAGCCCCCCTCCTTTTTTTGTATCTCATCGACCCAGCTATACTGGGTAATTTTATTTTAAAAAAAAGTACATGAGATTGACAAGTTTAAGGAAAGGAAACTAAAAATCACATTTGACAAAAATATCACATAAGAGGTGGGATGGTCAAGGGTGCGTGTTGAGAATATAATTAAATAATAAAAATGTTGTTCTCTCTAACAACTTAAATTTTTAAATGAGATGGTCACACACATCAACATGGTATCAGAGTAAGCAAAGGTCCTGAGATCGAATCTCACCGCCACCTATAATTAAAAATAATTCTCATGTGATTGGCTCATGAAAAAGAATCAGATCCGCACATGAAAAGGCCTTAAAACGAAGAAAATGACTTCCTTAATAGATACTCCCTTTGTCCCTAATTACTTGTCTACATTTCATTTTTTAGTTGTCCCTAATTACTTGTCCATTTTGACAAATCAAGAAAGGACAAATTCTTTTTACCTATTATACCCTCAATTAATTACTTCGAAAAATGTAGATCTTCTTGAAAATTCCAAGTTTTTAATTCATCCACATCACAATTAATAGGGGTAAAATGGTAAACTCACTATGTCAATAATTGTTTTCTTAATAGGTGTGTCAATTCAAAAGTGAACAAGTAATTAGGGACAAAGAGAGTATATTCTATGTTTATTTTATCCTCCTTACCCACCCAATTCCCCTGACCCTACCCCTTGACCATCTAAAACCTTTGATTAAGTGTGAAAGGAAACTCAACCATCCCACCACAATCCAAGTCAGTTATCGAGGAAGTAATGTAATGTAGAATGCAAGATTGATAATAATATCTTACTCTTGGTTGACCTTAAACTCTAGATAATTGTGTTGATAGTAAGTGTCAATCTCTGCAGTAGAAACAAATGAGCTAGCACACAAGAAACGTCCATTGAGAGAACCAACATTATTCATGAAGAACATATGAGCTTAGACACATCTTCAATATTCACTATTGGAAATTTTCCATTAAGTTTCTCTAAAAACTTGATTATATTGCACAATTTCTCCTCTTGAGTGAACACTGACAAGAACATAGCAGAAGTTGATGGGATATAAGGCAAAAAAGTGTGTCCACCCACAAGGCCATAACATAATGTAACCACATCCAAACCTTCCTTCTCAAACTTCAACACCTCTTTCTCAGCAAACATCTTTGACTCTACATAATCCTATAATAATATATAAGAGAATTTAAGTTATATATACCGACAATGTAAAAGTTATTTACATAACTATATTCATAATAAATAAAAAATTGCACACTTTTGTTTACAACAACTAAATGAGATATAAATGTCATATATTAGTATATATATATATATATATATATATATATATAACAACACCTCGATCATGATAACGACATAATACATAAATATGTCCTTTAACTTGGTCTCATTTCACATTTATACTCTCCAACTTTGGGTGTGCACAAGTTGACACTTAAACTTATATAAAGTTAAACAAGTGGACACATGAGTCCTACTTGGCATAATACACATAAGACACCATGTATGATGAAAATTTCCATGTAGGATGTCACGTAGGACGTGTGTGTTTATTTGTTTAACTTTATATAAGTTTAAGTGTCTATCTGTGCACACTCAAAGTTGGAGGACATAATGTTAGGGTTTTGCCCTGATTTTCTTACCATGTTTGAGTTTTACTTTTTCCTTAAAGGAAAGTCAAAACATTACCATAAATGTTTTTACTTTTCCTGAAAGAAAAATGTAATTCTCTTCCATATTTGGTTTATTCTTTCCTTAGAGGGAATATTTGAAACTCTATAAATTGAAGATTTCTCTTCTCATTGCATAATACAATAGAATCCACAATGTAGTCATTTGCAGTTTCTATGTTTTTAATTATGTAGGCCAATGTAACACCCCAGAAAAATTTTGAACTAAGACTTGAACCATCCTTCGTTGTGAGTAGGATTTTACCAAGGAATTTACAATTTCTTAAGTATTAAGGTCAGGTCACTAGATGTAGCACCTTCAGTTTCAAAAAGAACTAAATTGGACATAGAAAAAATCTGAAATGTTGCAAGTTATGCTTAAGTTGTGAGTTTTGGGTCAACTTCAAACGATCATAACTCTCAGTACATGATGAGTTAGGTAGACTATAAGATAGCTAATAAAAGGTCTTTGAATTATCTTTCCAACGCCACCGAGTTTGCTAAATTTCGAGTTCGGATGAGTGAGATATTCCCTTTTGAAGTTGAGATGTCCAGTTAAGGAGAGTTACCCGAAATAAGTAAGGGGTATTTTGGTATTTTCCTTACCAAATCAGATTTAATTCATTTTTAGTATGGTTTTAAGGGTCTAATGGTTCAGTTTTATAAACCTAAAATTAGCCTAGGGTTTTAGTTGAGAGTTCAAGAAGAGAAAAGAGGAGATGATCAAAGCGTTCGTCGAGAGTCTTGTGTTTTGTTGCGGATTTGCGCCATGGGTCTAATCCCTAAGAGGTATGTAAGCTTACAAAGTGTTGGGTTAGTTCACCCACACGCCAATCATGTTATTTTCAGCAAAATTTCATTCTTGAAGTTGAAAGATTAGTGTTCTTGATGAGTTCTTGATAGGTGTTCTTGAAGTTCATTCTAAATCTTGTTGTATTGGTGTTTTGATGATTTATTGAGATGAAATTTAGTAATTTGAGTGTTGTTTTGAGTAGATTAGAGTGTAACTATGTTATGTAATCGAATCCAAGTGATTGGAAAATAAACCGTTCGATTCTAGCGAGTTAGGGTGAGAAAATGAGTAAAGAAAGTCGTCGAAGTTTTCTGGGTTGGGGCCTGGCGTGTCACGCCAGCCAGAGCGCCCCAACCACTTCTCTGAACTTTAGAGGCTGGCGCCCCGCGCCACTTAGAGCGCCAGGGTCACCTGACCCCACCTGTTTTTTATCAATTCGTTTGTTTGAGTTCTTTCAAAGGGTACCTTTACTCCCCTTTGATTCTAAACACTCTAAACTACTTCTAAACACATAGAAATCATTCATAACATGATCATAACCTTGAAATCATAATTCAAATTCAAGGTAGGGTTAAGAGTTAAGTTTTGAGAGTTCATTTGAACATTTTGAGAAAGTCCCTTTGAGTCTTTTTGAGGAGTCTTCCACAATTTCTAATAACTTGTTTCAAGACTCGAGCAAGTGAGTATAAGAGTTTGGAGAACGTATTCATGAGTCTATTTTTTCATCACGATATCCTTCATATCATGAACCATATATAACTCTTGAATTCATAATTCACATTCAAGAGATAGTTAAAAGTAGGGTTTAAGAAAACCTTTGAGTTCAATTGTGAATCCTTTGAGATCAATTATCAATTTGAACTAAGTTTTGAGGTAATAAGTAAGAGAATTAGAAGTGTCGTATACATGAATTCCATGAAGTTTGTAGACCTTCTAGTCGAGTCCTTCATTCCCATAAATTTCGCATGGACTCCATAAATTGAGTATCATTGAAAGGAGTAATATCTTCAAGTTCTAAGTCTTGAGTATTGAGTTCTCAATCCCCTTTGAGATTATATTTTCTAATCATGGCACTATTTCATGTTACCCATGAAGTCCTTGAGTTGAAGTGTTCATGCCCGTAATTTCGCATGAACCCCTATAAGTCAAACAATCTTGAGATGAGAAATATCTTTGAGTCCTTGAGTTAAGTAGTTCATGCTCATAATTCTGCATGAACCCTCTGAGTTGAGCATTCTTGAAATGAGTAGTATCATTGAAGTTCTTGAGTTCCAAGTATTGAGTTTTATCTATGGTTATTGAAAACCTTGAATTGAGTCGTTCACGTCCATAAATCGGCATGAACCATATTTTAAGAAGTCTTTTACAAATGTTTTAACTTTGTTTTAAGACTTAAGCTTTGAAGATGAGTAAAGAGTAAGAGCAAAGTTCATTTTCTTTAAAATGATATATGTGAACTAAGTATTCCCAAGAGTAAATGTTTTCACATTTAAGATGAAAAGAAATTGAGATTTCCAAAAGAGTTTTGAGTAATAAAGGGAACATCGATTCTAAGAGAGCTTTTAAGCTAAGTTTTTGAGTAATTATCTCAAACCAAAGAAAGAAGTTTTGTTTTTACAAACATATGAGCTAAGATATTTTGGGAGTAGTATTGAGCACCGATATGGGGACGAGTTTGAGTTCAGATAACTCACGTCTCCATAAACCATGTAGCCATCATGGGTAGTAAATGATCATACTTTTTAGATGACTCCTTAAGATACTTTTAGCATAAGCTAGTGGATCCACTAAGTTATGCGTTCTATATGACGGCAAAATATAAGATAGTTCTGGCAGAGTGGGTAAGATGATGTATCACCACTTAGGCTCAGAGTGGTGGTTGTCAGTTAGAGAAACTCCCACAGAAAATATATTACCTCATAATATAAGTAAAGTTCAGTTTGTTATTGCATTTTCTTTAACGAACTAAGTTGCTTTTACTGTTTTATAAAGCTTTTCATATATTGCATGTGTATTGTTGATTTATATTGAGTTGAGTACCCAAAGTCGAATATCATATCTTTGAGTTGAGTATCTAATCTCTGAGTTGAGTATCTTATCCTTGAATACTTTTGAGTTGAGTAAGTTTGAGTAGTTTTGAGTATCCTTGAGTATTCCTTGGGTTGAGTAAGTTTGAAAAAAGGTAAGTATGTCTTCTTTTTATCAAGTTTCAAGCTTATGCTTATGTTTTAGAATTTCCCTTACATGCTCGTACATTCCACGTACTGAGCCATTTGGCCTGCATCTTTTCATGATGCAGACACAGGTATTCAGGATCATTAACAGGAGATTCATTGATACATCTGGGAGTTCGAGTTAACTATGGTGAGCCTCCTTGTTTTCGGAGGATCTTATTTACTTTTCAGTTTAGTCATGATGTCGTGGGTCTTATCCCGACTTCCATCTTTATCAGTTAGAGGCTTCATAGATAGTCAGGATAGTTGAGAAGTCTGTATTATTTATTTATTTTATTAAATGTTTTAAAGACTTAAGTTGCCTATTTTATGGCGAGTTGAATATATTATTTTTATTCTAAGTTGTTCATTTGAGTTAATGTTTTACAAAGTTGAGTTTATTGAATTTTATTTCAGTTTTAAGCTTTTGCATGCTTAAGTTAGTCTTCCGCTTGTAGTCAGCCAGGATGAAAGTTTGCTTGGGGACCAACAATGTTCTTGAGTGCCGGCCACGTCTAGGGTGTAGACTCGGGTCGTGACAGCCAATTGGTCATATCATATAATAATATTATGTCGTTTAGTTTACTTTTATGTGTCGTTTAATTTATCGTCTTATAATTTGCAATTGTAAGCTTCTGCATGACGTCCTAATCACTTTTGAACCCAACACATAAATATGAGATGAGGCCAAGTTAAAGAACATATTTATGTATTATGCCCATTATAACAACCTAGAAACTTTTCGACAAACTTTGCCACTATAGAGAGGTTTGGTTGCATTTATAAATCAAAATAATAAAATATTGCTTACGCAAATCAAATTTCATGTAAATTGAAGTCAAACAGACTACTATTATCCACTTATAATACCACATTTTGCCAAAATCAAATCATATCAAATTAATATAGGATGATAATAATATAATGCATCATATAGAAAGGTAAATAAATACATTAATTAAGCTCACCCAAAGCCACTGTTGGTTGAAAGGATTTGAGAAATTAAGAGGTGTCCAACATGCTTCATCTATTATTTCTTTGAAAGTAATTCCATCTTCCTTCAATGGGGAGGCAGTATATATAAGTCTCTTCACTGTCCCACTTTTAAGGCAAATCATTCCAATTTTCTTCACTCCATCAACTGTTGCCTCTGTTCTATCTTTGTACTGTTTCATATATTAAGGTCAAGATTACAAATAAAAGAAACAAGATTTATTTAAAAATAAAATTTATAAATATGAAACTAAGTAAAAAGTGTTGACCATAACAAATGAGTATATAATAACATATTATTATAAATCAATTTCATTTGATGATAAAAATAAATAAAAATAAAAAATAACGTGGAACTTCAAGATAAATTTTGTAGCCATATAATTGTTATTGAGTGAACACCCTCGCCCTTCCTAGATCCGCTCCTGAAAAGAGGGATTGATGAGTGTCATCAGTGGAAAACGGGAATGGGGATGAAATTCCATACCTGAGATCCTTCATAATGCAATGAAGGGGTGGCAACATGAAAAACAAATTCACAGCCTTGAATAGCTTCCTCAAATTCCTCAGCTCTATAAATGTCGGCTTCAAATAACTTTAATCTTTCATTTGCACCACTTAACCTCTTCAATAGTCCCACCTTTGATTCATCCTCTACATTTAAATCAACTTAACAAATCATTTTTTAAAATATCCACACACACACACTACGAATTCATACGTGAAAAATAAATTTTCATTGAAATACTGAAAAATTTCTTAATTTTTCTGGGTAAAAACATTAGTTTTTTTTTTCTGTTCTCGTTGATTCAATCAAAATATCTATGAAAATACCCACTCAACATACCTAAGTTTCTTAGTGTAGCATGAACAATGTAACCTTTATCCAAAAGTTTTTTAACAAGAGAAGAACCTATGTACCCTGCACCTCCTGTAGCACAAACTTTGTAAGTGCTTTTCTCCTCCATTTGTTGGGCCTTTTGCTTTATCTCTTCCTCCTCAGCCATTTCTATATTACTTGGGATATGATCTTTAAGTGATTGATAAATGGAAATTGTGGATTATATAAAACTAGACCCCATGTGTTTTTTTTTTGTTCTATTGTATTATTATCTGTTAAAAGTTTATTTTGGCACTATATCTCTATATGGAAATTAAAATCTTAGTAATGTTGACAATGTAATGAAATATTTATAGTATCAATGCAACTTGACATGTGTTTATATCTTATAATTATGCTAAGTACCAAAAAATTGAGTATCACTATTCAAATTCATGATACTCCCTTTGTTTCTAATTATTTGTCCATTTTAACAAATAAAGAAAGGACAAATTTTTGATTACCTGCTATACCCTCAATTAATTAATTTTGGAAAAGGTAAATCTTCATGAAAATCCTAATTTTTTTTACTTTAAAGATTGAATCTTTTTGCTCTTTTTTCATTGAAGTTTGAATCTTTTTGCATTTTTGTCACTAAAGATTGAATCATTTTCCACTTTTGTCACTAAAGATTGAATCTTTTTGCTATTTTGTCACTAAAGATTGATCCCCAAACGGAGAAAGTTAAAGCTTGGGATAAAGAAAGTGTAATTACTCAAGGGAAAGAGTTTGTAAACCAGTTTGATCCTCTGACTTCACCAGAGGAATGTGATTTACTTCTTGAGAAAATACTTTCCTCTCTAGACAAATCATTGTCAATTGAGGGACCAAGGACAAAATAAGAAACGGTGAATTAATTTTAGTCCTCAATTAAATAATTTTCTATAGTTTTTTGAAATTGAGGTATTGAATTTTTTTCTAATTTTTTTTTTTTGGTTGGATTTGTAGAAAGAAAATGCAGCAATGGAGCAAATAAGTTAAAGAGTGTGTGGGACAGAGGTTGAAAGTTTTAATCATGATGATGGTTATTGTCACGCCCCGAGCCTACATCCTGGACGTGGCCAGCACTCAAGTATCATTGTTGGTCCCCAATCGAACCCTTGGTCTGCAGAAAAACATTTTAGGAGCTATTCATCCAAGGTAGAAAAAAAAAACCCCTTCTTTCTTTTTCTTTTCTCCCTTTATCTTTTTTGGTTGGTAAACCATTTTTCATATTATGACAACCACACTTTTTCACTTTTATTAGCTAGTGATAATTTTGAAAAATATAGACAACCCCCTGAAGTAGTTACAATTTTATTTCCATTTAGACAAACCTATTACTCTATTAGATACCTCATGAAGTACGATTGCCTTTTGAACAAGAACAAGTGTGTTTCTTTAATAAAGTTAAGATTAGTTCTAAGTATTTAGTTGGGAGAAGGGGAGCCTTGACGTAACTGATAAAGTTATTGTCCTGTAATCAGGAGATTAAAAGTTTGAACTTTATAAATAGCACCTTGCAGAGATACAAGATGAGCATAGTGAAAGCTTAGTGCACTGAATTATTTGGATTTGTATCTAAGATGAATGTTATATTTGAAATAGCAGGGCTTATAAAGGAATGCATATTTGCAAAACCTCACAATCATCAATATTCCTTTCATATGAAAACCAAAAGCCAAATCAGTGTCAAATAAAGAAACAGAAAGTTGGAAAGTTGAATACTATCAAAGAAGAAACTGTTCCTTTCACTCCACTAAAATGTGAAAGTCAAAATGCTCAATTCTTTGTCAATTCAATAGAGCCATTTACATCAGAATACATGTACCTGCCATTGTTGCCAAATCAAGAGGAGGAGTTTGAGATGGACAAGATTTTTCAAAGCTCGGAATTGGATCGTATTGAGTTTAGCTCAATGCCAACTTCAATTATTGAATCGCCATTTTGCAGAGAATGGGATTTATCAGTGTATGATCAACTTGATGTTCATGATCCTAATTCGATGATCAACATTTCTGAATATTTCACCTAATTTAAGAGTAGTAACAACGTTAGGAATGTTGGGGATGGAGCCAAGTCCAATGGTTCGATAATCGATGATTGAACCAGGTTAAAAATCGGGTGTTCATCTTGGCAGATGTAGTTCTAGCCGCAACCTTTTTGATAATAATGAAGATTTTTGTTGGAGAAATTGTTTTAGAGAGGTTTTGTGTGTCGAGACGTAGATTTGATGGAGGAGATTATGGAGAAGAGATGCAAGCTGTTGATTATGTGAAGAAGGTGAACAAATTTATTTTGTCAGAAATTCAGGCCAAGGGGGAGGAGATTTGTTAGATATTAATTGTCCTGAGTTTCTTACCATAAATAGAATATCTCCATATTTGGTAGTCCTTTTCTTGTAGGAAAAGGTTTAGGACTCTATAAATATAGGTTCTTTCCTTTTAACTTAATCAACATTCACAATGTAGTCCTAGGGTTTTGAGAGTTTTGGTTATGGGGGAGAATTTGTGAACCTCCTTGTATTCCGGGTGAATTGATTGAGGTTATTTCTCTCTATATTTTGTACTATCATATTTGTATAGTTGATTGTTCATCTCCTTTGTGGACGTAGGTTGATTGATCGAATCACGTTAAATATTTGTGTCTTTTGGTATATTTCTCACTTGTCTTATTACGCATGATCTTCTGAGGTTTGTTTTGCTAGCTTCCGCATTACATCTAATTATTTCAATCCTAACAAGGAATTCATAAGATGCCAGAGAGTCACACCTAGGATTTGAACCTCTGACCTAGAATTGGGTCATATCGAATGTTTTTTCGATCGACACTAACTTGAGAGCCAACTCTTTGGAAAAGTCTAATTTTTGTACTATTTTGTTTTTTCTCTATGCCAATTATAAAAGAACTTTTTTTGGCAATGCACTTTACCATAAATTTTGACAACACTTGTTACAAACGGAAAAAAGAAGAAGTCAAGTGGCTCTAAGATTTGTCTAAAATATATAATGTCATGTCTGTGACCAATTAAAATATTAGTCAGTACTTATTAACATACTTGTATAATTTTGTAAAATGTTGTATACACAAGAGTTTAACCAAGCAAATTTTGATACAGAAACTTGTTAATTAAGTTGCCTTGGAAATCCTAAGAATAGTTTGATATCCTTTTCTTTCTTTTTTTAATTTGGGTCGATTCAAGTTGATCCAGGCTCTTTTTTGATTGATTGTTATATTATTCGCCGATTTTTTTTCTTTTAAAGTTTAATTTTTTTTCTGATTGATGAATATATTTACTGGCCGAAATTTCTTTTCCTTTTTGACATTTTGCGCCATTATATTGAAAAATGGCAATGAAATTTCCCATAAGTGTAGCAACTGTTGTAAAATATAAGCAATATACTACAAACAATATAGACCACATATATGGGGAGTGGAATGTAGAGATCATCTTATTCAAATGGCTGCATGTCTCATATGTCTCTTACAATGATGAATGAACAACCCTATTTATAGGTTGAAAAATCACTCCAAAAGTCACTATATTAAGTGTCATAGTAAATAGATATATTCTTATCCAAAAAGGTTCATAGAACCTAGGGAATATACATAGATGATAAGTATAAGTTTATGGAAAAACTCAATAGACAATCCACTTAGTTCAATGGATTTATAACACTCCACTTGGATGTCTATAGATAATGTATCTCGTTAAAATCTTACTAGGAAAAATCCAATGGGAAAAAGCCTAGTGAAGGAAAAAGAGTACACATATCTCATAATATGCTTTGAGTGTTGCCTCATTAAAAACCTTACCAGAAAAACTCAATTAGGACAAAATCATGGCTAAAGAAAAGAGTAAAACGCGTATTTCACTCTCCATGATGAAAGCTTTACTTGATATCTTTGAAGTGACACATTCCAATCTTGTATCTCAACTTCTCAAATATTGATGTTGGCAATGTCTTAGTGAATAAATCTGTAAGATTATTACTTGAACAGATCTTTTAAACTTCTATCTCACCATTTTGTTGAGGGATAATGTGTGAAGAAGAACTTTGATGAAATGTACTTTGTCAAGTCTCCTTTGATGTATCCTTCCTTCAATCGAGCTATACATACCTCATTATTTTCATACATGGTGGTTGGACTATCTACTTTCAAAAAAAAATTACACAGTTTCCGGCATCTGCAAAATCAATAATTTGTATGTGCTCCCATCGCACTAATACATGATATTTTTCAATCATTTTCATGAGATCAAAATTGATCATTCTTTAAGTTAAGCAATCTCACAGCCATTGGGGTACTCAATGGAATTGCTTTAAGACCTTTTAAATCCTTCAAGGGTTTTCATATAACATTCATCGTCTATCTGGACATGACAATCATTCATTACACATATTCAAGTATGTAAGATCCTATACTTATTCTCTATTCTTGCATAATATATGTGGCGTAGTATGTTGTGGTTATATGAGGTCTATATGTCTTGGTATAGTATATTGGAGATTAATAATTCAAATGGGTGGCAATATCAAGGAACTAAACTAAAGTTTTAGGTCAAAGGGAACCCTCAAATAAAGTTTGGGACTAAAGAAATGGCGCGGGTAGCACTTCGCGCGTTTGAAAGGTTTAAATTATTCCATACCTTTGGGATAAGCCTATGAGTGTCTAACATGCTAAGAATAATATGTTACGAGGTATTATAATAGTACAATGGTCGTATGTTAAGTTTTGAAGTCAAGAAAAATTATGAAACTAAGGTCGGCAAAAATTATCGAAGTTTCTCTAATAAAACTTTCTTAACTTTGGGTCAAATGTCTTGGATGCTTCCTCCCAATATATAAAGAGTTACAAGGCTCATGACCTATCAAATCAAAAGCCTACGAGTCTAGTTTGCAATGCACAAAACCTCGTATCCAACCGACATCGGAGTAAAAAGTTATGAGAATTTTATTGCGGACTATCTGGGTAGAATTCGGGTCGCGAACCAGGTCAGGTCAAAAAAATGTGGTATGTCGTCTACTCGACGTTTTAACCCATAATAACATTTCATTTCACTTCCTAACCAGAAAGAAAGCTGAAAAAAGGGTTCTAATGGACTTCTTGTATGATGAATGTTAATTTATAGTGATTTCTACCATTAAAGGTTGCCCCCGTGCCTAGAAACGTGATCTCTACTAGTGGCAATCATTTTCCCTTTCTATTAGTTGCGTTTGGAGCTAATTTTTGAAGATATAAATTTATAGTTACTGATGTTTCTTCGAGGTTTACACTTGGATTGCTAAGGTAATCATCCCGGGACTATTTTATGATTGTTTTTACGAAGTTCTACTACGAACGTTTTGCCAAGTTGATGCCATATGGAGAATCTGTCGATTTAAGCTCAATAATGAATTGTTTATAGGTGCGTACCAATTGTGTATATATAGTGTTTGTGAAACTTAGGACGTAAGGAACAACTTTCATGAAGAAACTGTGGGCATTCATTGGAAAGCACTACTAAACAATTTGCCAAAAAGAGATGGAAATAAGTGACAGACTGGGTCACTTTTTTTGCCAAAAGCGACGCAGTCAATCTCGTTGCTTTTTGGCTCGACGCTTTTCCAAAAGCGGCGGACTACATTGCTTTTGTTTTTTAAAAAAATATTTTTTTATAGAATACAACGCCGTCCATCGCTTTTTTATTTTTTTAAAAAATTTTAAAAAAGAGACGAAGTCTGTCACTTTAATTTTTTTTTTTTTTTTTAGAATCTTGAAAAGCGACAGACAATGAGACGCCGTCCGTCACTTTTTTGGAAATAAAAATTTGAAAAATCTAGAAAAGCGATAAACTAAAGGACCCTGTCGATCACTTTTCTGGGTTTTTAAAACAATAAAATTTAAAAAAGCGATGGACTAAAGGACCCTGTCCGTCACTTTTCTGGGTTTTAAAAAAAATAAAATCCAGAAAAGCGACGGACAAAACCACCCTATCCGTCGCTTTTTCTACAATCTTTTGTCAGCAGAAACTAGCAGTTTTTGCTGCCCACTTGCAAAAGCAATTCAATTCGATTCAATTCAGTTCAGCCCCAATCAAACACAAAATATTATAAAGAAGCTACACAAAATATAAAACAAAAAACTTAAATTAACATTCAAAAATAACTAAATCACAATTTAAAGACTGATAAAGTCTTTCAAAATTCATTTTCAAAATTACAAATAGTTCATAAAGACTATATTTTATCAAAATTTCTAAAGTTCAACATGATAATTAGTTCATAAATTCTATAAATCAAGATTTCTAAAGTTCACAACCTAAAGTTTAAAATCCTACAATAATTCAAGATTTCTAAAGTTCACAACTTAAAATTCTAATATCCCACAATAATTCAAGATTTCTAAAGTTCACAACCTAAAGTTCTAAAATCCTAATATAATTCAAGATTTCTAAAGTTCACAATCTAAAATTCTAAAATCCCACAATAATTCAAGTTCTCTAAAGTTCACAACTTAAAGTTCTAAAATCCTACAAAAATTCAAGTTTTCTAAAATTCATAACTTAAAGTTCTAAAATTCTACAATAATTCAAGATTTCTAACGTTTCACAACCTAAAGTTCTAAAATCCTACAAAAATTCAAGTTCTCTATAGTTCATAACTTAAAGTTCTAAAATCCTACAATAATTCAAGATTTCTAACGTTCACAATCTTATAAAGTTCTAAAATCCTACAAAAATTCAAGCTCTCTAAAGTTCACAACTTTAAGTTCTAAAATCCTACAATAATTCAAGATTTCTAAAGTTCACAACCTAAAGTTCTAAAATCCTACAATAATTCAAGATTTCTAACATTCACAACCTGATGAAGTTCTAAAATCCTACAAAAATTCAAGTTCTCTAAAGTTCACACCTTTAAGTTGTAAAATTTTACAATAATTCAAGATTTCTAAAGTTCACAACTTGAAGTTCTGAAATCCTACAATAATTTAAGATTTCTAAAGTTCACAACCTAAAGTTTAAAATCCTACAATAATTCAAAACTTCTAAAGTTCACAACTTAAAGTTCTAAAATCCCACAATAATTCAAGATTTCTAAAGTTCACAACCTAGAGTTCTAAAATCCTACAATAATTTAAGATTTCTAAAGTTCACAACCTAATTAAAGTTCTAAAATCTTACAAAAATTCAAGTTCATATCTAATTTCTAGAATTTGTAAGTTCAAGAATTTCCAAGTTCAAGAATTTCTAAGTTCAAGAATATAATTCAAGTAACCCAAATTTCAACAACAATATAATACATATAAGCACAAATACAATGACAAATTGAAAAATTTAACTAATCTCTAACTTCTACCTTCTAATTATTTGTTAGTTCTAACTTCTAATACTTAATTTACAATCATATTTAAAAATCCCCAAGAACTTCTAAGTTGGAAAATTCAACTAATCTAATTTCAACTTTCATATACTATTTAATATTTTTCTAACTTCAAAGTAATCTAACTTTCATATACAATTGAATGTTTTTCTAACTTCAACCGTCAAACATACTAAATTCAAGAATTTCAAAGTTGGAAAATGCAACTAATCTAACTTATAACTTCTAATTATTTGTTAGTTCTATCTTCTAATACTTTTTTTTTACCCCTTTCTAGGATCTCCCACCCCTTTTGCTCCCTTGGTGACTCGAACTCGCAACCTTTGGGTTGGAAGTGAGGGGTGCTTACTATCCGAGCAACATCCTCTCGTCATCTTCTAATACTCAATTCACAATCATATTTAAAAAAAAACCCAATTTAGAAGAAAACTCTAAAATCAAAAATCCCCAATTCTCTACCTAACTAACAATAATCAAATATACAAATTAACAATTGAATAACACAATTCATCAAAGTAAAACAATATCCTAATTTATAACAAATCAAATATTACTAGAATTGAGAAAAACTAAAATTAAACCCTAACCTTAACAAGCTAAGGAAAAGAGGTAGTGGGGACGACGGGTGGCGTCGCCGACGGGGCAAGGCAGCAACGGGACTAATGCTCAAGGAGAGAAGGGCAATAGCGGCGTGGGGCAGCGGCGGCAGCGCAACATTTAGGTTTTAGAGAGATGAGAGAAGAGAGAGAAAGAGTGATGGAAAATGGGGGGAAAACCCCTTTTTTGGTTCAACATAATTTTAAAAAAGCGACGGACAACGTCTCTTTTTAAAAATATTTGATTAGATATTTTGACCAAAAAACGACGAATTAAGAGATGCCGTCCATCACTTTTTTTTAAAACTAATTAATAAAATAAAATAAATTAAAAACGACGAACAACGTGGTTATTGTTTAATTTATAAATAACTATTTTTATTAAAAACCAACGGACGGCGTCTCTATATATATTAAATAAATAATTATTAACTATATATATATTTAGCGCAAAATCGGCAAAAAAAAGTAACGGACTAAGAGATGCCGTCCGTCGCTTTTTGTAAAATAATTTTAAAAATAATTATTTTTATTTAAAAGCGAAGGATAGTGTGGCAAATGGTATCGCTTTTTGGAGCGACACAATTCGTCGCTTTTATGTCCATCTTTTTTTGGCAGTTTTTTAGTAGTGAAGGTATGGTAAGGCTAATGCCCTTTATTTTAGCAAGACTCCTGGAAATTCCTAAAACGTCAAATGTGATATTTTGCTTTCATCTTGCTAGAAAGACCTTCTATGAAAGACATTGGGAGATCAACTGAGTTATTTGCATAATTCTAGTATTTTGATATTCCATTCGTTCGAGTAAATAGGTATTCGACATCTACATGTCATTTTATCGATTTCGTTGATAATATGTCCATTTGTATGAATTCTTATTCTTCTTTTGGTAGTGTGACTTAAAAATATTATGGAGACCTTTATTGTGTGTGTGTGTTGTGCTGCCTAATCTTTTTGTCTCACATTTTGGTTAGCTAGTATGTTTCAGTGGCTAACTCAATCAACTAGGTTATCGAGTGTCAGTTATGCCTCCCTTTTTTTGGGGTGTGACAAAGTACTTCATCTATTGTCAGACTAAAATAAACCTCATTGCATCCACCACAAGAGAATATATCTCCATTTAATAGTGATAGGACTTTTGCGAAAATCTTTTATGCTCCAAGGCACAAACCGTATTTTATATCTTACAATTATACTTTCACACAATAATTTATTTGTACCCCACTAACATTATATCTTGATCCATGGACTATAACTCCAAAACATCACTTTTCAAAGTGAAATATGATATACTTGAATTGTACATTTTATTTGGCCAATCAATTATTTGCCCACATTATATGACAAATTTGAATTCAAGATCCAAGTCATCATATGTAGCATTGAGCGCTACTTCATATCAAAGATACCATTGAAGGTCTTTTTACTTGATTCCAATACGACATAACTTATCGAAATCTCTTTATATTTCATCATTTTAGGTACCTGAACCTTTGCCAAGGTTTTATGAAATGTTATGTCATCGTGCTCATTATAAAGCACTTGCCTCATTATCATGTCTAACTTGATCATTTGCTTCTCTCCTTTCTTAAGAAGTTTTTCATTTGGAATCGCTTGGTCTATCACACTTCAGGCGTACTATAGACTCTATCCTTCAAGGACTTCTCGTTGAATCATTTACAGATGAATTATAACATAGGGTCAACAAATTCATCCGACAATTAATTTGCGGCAATGGGTATAGACCTCTTCCCTCCGCTGCTTAACCAATGGACCACTTAGAATAGACCAAATCGAAGGTGGTAAGCATTCTGTAATCATTCCAAGTTTTTTAGGGTGTCTATTCTCTTTGTATGAAAAGTAGTAACATTATGCAAAGAAATTATCTTTTGAACTTCAAGTTCACATTTTTTTATGAGGATCTAGATAACTCATCTCATAATTTCCAGCTGCCAATCATCTTCCCCTAAATTTAGAAAATTTATCATTTACCCCAACCTCATTTGTTGATCCATCTTGTGCGTAGTGGAGAAATTAAATCAGATACTGCACATTCAAACTTTATACGGAAATTATTTGGTTCTTGACCCTGAACCAATTATGATGAGGAAATCTTGTTGGCTTGATGCATACATGTGTTGCTACATGTTAAATAAACTCATCTCATACCAAATCTTATTTGTGAGTTTTGTTCTCATACCCATGGTTTAGCGATTAATGATGCATACAAGTTCTGTTAAACCAACTAGCATTATCAATATAATTTCATAATTTGGAACTGTGCTCTTAATTTAACAATTAGAGCAAACAACCTTACAAAAACCAATTTGTAAGTTGACAACAAAGCAGATGTGACCATCCCATAGATATAACTATCATATAGTTGCAAACGGTCCACTTGGCGGGTGAACATGCTCATATTCACATTTCTATATGTTTCAAAAACCTCAGGGAATACAATCCCAACATTAGCTGGTATAATGATACAATTATCATTTTATCATGAGAACAAACAATACAAGAGAATTTCTTAAGAATATTTTATTTCTTCATCATATAAGCCACGTGAATTCTCAATTATTTTTGCATCACATTGGACCGGAATGGCTAACTGGTCATGCTAACTGATCTTTATTTTTCTAAAACCTTCCGTAGATGTGAGTTGTGGCATATATTATTTTTCTCAAACCTCTCATAGAGGTGAGTTGTAGTATATATCCAACCCATAATGATTTTATCATATCTTGACCCATTCTCTTTCGAAATGATTGAGCATTCACGATGCTTATCACAAGTCACATTCTCTTCAAGGAATGGACTAATCATTTATATGTGCTTCATAGATTTGCATTATAAGCACATTGTCATGCCTTTGAAATTCATCATTTTCGCATGACCCACTTCAACATCACTTTGAAAGTTCAAATATACCACCACTTTATCTTCCTTTCTTTTGATGAAGGATTTTTATATCATTAGGTACCACAACGACCAAGGGTCCAATGACCTTTCATACCATTATGATGATAAGAATTTACCTTCATATTTTGAAGGATTATTTAGAGAACCCATAATGTTCTTCATTTTATAATTATCACAATGATGAAAATTAATTATTTCCCTATTTATACATTCAATCCCTTGTCTTCTTTCAGACTTATTGTTCGCTGCTACCACATTCATATGATAGAATGGAGCAATTGGGCGGATTTAAAACTTATCATGTACTGCTACCACATTCGCTTCAGGGAATGGAACAAATCCAATAGGACAAATTTCATGGCTTATCATCAAAGCCTTTGTCATCATTTTATCATCACTATGGTGCATTGAGACTCAAACTCAATGTCTTACCCATATAAGGTGTGTTAGGCCATAATTCTATGGGACTTGAACCCAATCCTTATCATCATGGTGCATCAAAAGTCAAATTGATGTCTTACCCTCTTGTTGCGATAGAATTTAATCTATTGTCTTACCCTTAAACATTTTTTATTATGGTGCATCCAAACTTTAACCTGATGTCTTACCCTTTTGGTGCGATGGAATTTGAATCCACCGTCTTACCCTCAACCAACGGTATAATAGACTGAAGTACAACATGACTCACCCTGTGAGTCTTTCAAAATAATCAAAATAATATTCAAACTCATGGTACTAAAACTTCATACCTTCTTCCATTTAAGAAATTTTGTAAAGGGGAGTTGGTTCTTGGTCAATGTTAGTGACCGAACACTATTGTATTCTAAATCATAAAAAGATTTTAGAAAATACATACCTGATTTTATGCATATAATACATTGATTGCAATAGTTATCATTTTTCCTTCTTGATTCTTATAACGAGATCAACTAGAACATGAGCTAATGAAAAACTAAAACTCAATCTCAGTTGGCTAGAGTTTCTTGCTGATAAGCTATTAAACATAAGCAATATACTACAAACAATATAGACAAGATATATGGGGAGTAGAATGTAGAGATCATCTTATTCAAATATTTTCATGTCTCATGTGTCTCTTATAATGGTGAATGAACAACCCTATTTATAGGTTGAGAAATCACTCCAAAAATCTCCATATTAAGTGTCATAATAAATATATACATTCTCATCCAAAAAGGTTCATAGAACCTAGGAAATACACATAGCTGATAAATATAGGTTTATGGGAAAACTCAATGGACAATCTACTTAGTGGATTTATAACAACAATTATTATTTTTTTCCGAAGAAGACACCATTGTCCAAATTTATTTGCTATAATAAATTCAAAGGACTGGCCACAAATTTTAAAACACAAAAATACAACATAAATCAAATTGTTCTTCTTCTATTGCATATTTTCGGAAATTAAACTTATAGAAGTAAGTGTCACTAATATAAAATTGTTTATTCATTGTTGCTAGAAAAGGCCATTCTTCCTAGCAGAAGTAACACAATCATCAAGTATCTCCTTTATCCCATATTTGTACACAAAACCTTTCTCAACTAACTTTTTTGATCCCCACTTGATTTCTCTCTTGGGGTCATACAAGTACCTGAGATTGACAAGTTTTAGGAAAGGAAACTAAAATTCACATTTGACAAAAATATCACCATATTCAAGACAGGAAATTTTACTTTATGTGACCAATTGATCAAATTTCTTTACTTAGGGGTGGGATGGTCAAGGGGTGTGTGTTGAAAATATAATTAAATAATAAAAGTGTTGCTCTCTTTAACAACTTAAGTTTTTTAAATGAGAAGTTAACACACTTCAACATGGTATTAGAGCAGGCAAAGGTCCTGAGATCGAATCTTACCGCCACCCAATTTTTTCTTTAGGAAAGCAAGTTCCTTAAAAACGAAGAAAATGACTTCCTTAATAGAAGTATAGAAAATAAGTTCTATAAGTGACATTCTATGTTTATTATATCCTCCTTACCTACCCAATTCCCCTGAGCCTACCCCTTGACCATCCCAAAACCTTTGATTAAGTGTGAAGGAAACTCAACCATCCCACCACAATCCAAGTCGGTTATCAAGGAAGTAATGTAATGTACAATGCAAGACTGATAATAACATCTTACTCTTGGTTGACCTTAAACTCTGGATAATTGTGTTGATAGTAAGTGCCAATCTCTGCAGTAGAAACAAATGAGCTAGCACACAAGAAACGCCCATTGAGAGAACCAACATCAACAACATTATTCATAAAGAACAAATGAGCTTCACACACACCTTCAATATGCACAATTGGAACTTTTCCATTAAGTTCCTCTAAAAACTTGAGTGAATTGTAGAGAATCTCCTCTTGAGTTAACATTGACAAGAACATAGCACCACTTGTTGGGATATAAGGTAAGTAAGTGTTTCCACCTACAAGGCCACAACATAATGTAACCACCTCCAAACCTTCCTTCTCAAACTTCAATATCTCTTTCTCTGCTAGCATCTTTGACTTTGTATAGTCCTATAAATAAATAAATAACCAAAATAACTTTCACACTCTAACTATATATCAGTGGTTCGTTTTCTCTATTTGAACTGTCACTACTAATTACGTATTAGTAAAACATACTTTGAAGCTTACGAGGATAATAATTTGTTCCATTTCCTACCTGAACTATCAATATCTACTCAACTAGGTATGTTTTAGTATACATATTTTTATATATATATATATATATAATTCATGTAGAAAAAAGGAATAGCTAATAGTTGAAATGTGAAATTCACAAAAAAAAATAAAAAATCAGATGTATTTTTGACAATATACTCTTATATATTTATTAGTATTAATTAACTTTGGAATAAATGGTAAGTAATCTAGTATATCCACTTATATTATTACATGAAAGTATAAAACAAATGAGAAAAATGTATTTAAAAGTGAAATAGTGACCTCAAGAAATTAGAGATTACTTGGATTCATTGTAGGACGGTAATTGAAATACTTCCTCCATTTTAATTTGTTTGGCCTATTTTGAATTTAATATCAAATTTTAAGAAAATATATATTTTTTTTAATCTTGCGATATTAAATTAAACATATGCCAAATGTATCAATTATCATTTAATTTTGTAGCCGTAAACATGCCATCTAGAAAATTAGAATTAAACACTGATAAAACGATAAGAATCATTTTTCTAAAACAGACTAAAACATAAAAATCAAACAAATTGAAACGGAGGGACGGAGGGAGTAAAAACTTTAGTCTCACCCAAAGCCACTGCTGAGAGTAAGGATTTGAGAAATTAAGAGGTGTCCAACATGTTTCATCCATTAATTCTTTGAAAGTAATTCCATCTTCCTTCAATGGGGAGGCAGCTACAATAGAGGCAGTTTAAATAAGTCTCTTTACTGTCCCACTTTTAAGGCAAATCCTTCCTATTTTCTTCACTCCATCAACTGTTGCTTCTACTCTATCTTTGTACTGTTTCATAAATTAAGGTCAATCAAAGTTACTTATAAAAGAAATAAAAATAAAAAGATATGGCTCATATTGTGTTAGACATAGTGCTAAAATCATGCTTGTAATACAAATCTTTGTAAATAATACATATTATTATAAATCAATTTATTTGATGATGAAAAAAAAAATACTAATTATAATGTCAATGCATAGTAATCAAACTCAATCAGAATTGTGATAAGTGAACTTGGAAAGTTAAAGGTAAATCTTGAATATCTAAATCACTTAGTAATTTTTTTTATCAAAAAAGTTCAGATGAACACCCTCGCCTGCTTCAAAATCCACCCCTGATAATTCCATACCTGAGATCCTTGAGAATGCAATAAAGGGGTAGCAACATGGAAAACAAATTCACAGTCTTGAATAGCTTCCTCAAATTCCTCTGATTTATAAATGTCAGCTTCAAATAACTTTAATCTTTCATCTGCACCACTTAACCTCTTCAATAATCCCACCTTTGATTCATCCTCTACATTTAAATCAACTTAACTAATCATTTTAAAATACATCCACACACACTACGAAAACACACGTGGAAAATAAATTTTCATTAAAATATTGAAAAGTTTCTTAATTTTTGTGTGTAAAAACACTAGTCTTTTTTTTTTCTTTTCTGGTTGATTCAATATAAATATCTATAAAAATACAATTGAACATTTTTAAGTGAAAAATTTTAATTAAAAAAAATATTTTTTTGAGGAATTCGATCAACATAACCTAGGAATAAAGGAAATTAAAAACATACCTAAGTTTCTTAGGGTAGCATGAACAATGTAACCCTTATCCAAAAGTTTTTTAACAAGAGAAGAACCTATGTTCCCTGCACCTCCTGTAACACAAACTTTGCAAGTGCTTTTCTCCTCCATTTGTAGGGACTTTTGCTTTATCTCTTCCTTTTCTGCCATTTCTATATTTGAGATATGATCAAAGTGATTGATAAATTGAGTTTGTGGACTATATAAAACTAGACCCCATGTGTTTTTTTTTTTTTTTTTTTGGTCCTATTGTATTAAAAGTTTATTTTGGTACTATATCTCTATATGGACTAGATGGTATTGCATGCCCGTGCAAGCACGGGCCCAACATTTGTGTGCTACATGTTTTCAAATACTTGTGTGTTATTGCATGTTTTCAAATGACATTTGGTGGCTGCGTAAAATTTTATTTGCATAAATTAAGTGGAGTACAATTTTACTTTCTAGGTGATAAGATTGGCTTAAGAAGCACCAAATTAGATAAAAGTGTTCCAGAAAAGATTAACATATCAAATAAGTATATTTAAAGTACATACCAACCGTCAACCGACAACATCCTCCAACCTTTGTAGCATAGTCTTTATACTTTTTTAGAATCACAATTACATCAGAACGAAGAAACCTTTTCATTAACTAAAGGAACCAATCATTTACAGAGAACCATATCTCAAACAAAAAGGTCTACATATTTTCATTATTAAACATGCCAATAAGATACAATCCCTTAAAGGTGTGATAGCTGAAACTCATCAATTATGCACATAAACCACCTATCGCTGCTAGTATAGGTCCTATGCTTATTCGATTTTCCTGTCAAACAAAGACGGAACGTACGAATTGTCTATAACACAACTTTGATACTATAACCACCTCTTGCTACTTGTGCGTTATAAATTATACATCTCTCAAGGAAGCAATATCCTCTAACCTGGAGGAGATTTCATTCTAACAATGAATAAGAAACTTGTCATACAAAATTACTTAAGTAGCAGGGACGTTTTTGGCAAGCATCGGCAAGTGCTATGCAACTTCATTGTCAATATCCTACAAAAAGAAAATGTCATCACAATAAAGAGTGAAAATAGATACAATAGATCTTAACATGTATAATTTTCTCGCTTTCAGAAAAAATAAAGTTACATAATCGTTGTGGCTCAGCCTTGTAATTAGGTGGCATCACACGCATATATATAAACCATTAATTAAGCCACCTTGAATTTTGTAAAAGAAAAACAAACTTGGAAATTACTGAATGTAGGGCCTATCGATATAATCTAAAGTTCTAACCGTGTAATCCTTAATTTTCAAGTGTAACAAAAATGCCTTTACGATGCATTTTGTGAACAAGAGGAATATCATCAAATTCCACTTAATCTCCTTACAGAAATACCTCAGGCATTTAACTTTTTGACACAAGTACTTACAGAAAATTCGAACAATGATAAAGAAACATAATCTCACAAAATGACATCTGAGTCGACCTTTCCTCAGTGTAGCATGTTGCTCGCGATAAATACCTTCAGTATTAGTACATTCTTCGTAAATAAAAATTGTGCAGAAGATAATTCACATATGCCCAGCTTCTAATATAACTTTATTGTATTAGAAGGAGGGATTAAAATGTTTTCGAGAACCATTTCTCCTTTAGAAGTGAAATAAACAGTGTTGCTGGAAAAGGAAATAAAAATAGATGAATCAGATTATGAAAGTGAGGAGCGACGCATAGAAAATCAGGCAGTAATCTTTCTGGTGCCAGCTTATAAGTTATAAGCTATTGAAATTTTGATTTGTAACCAGTTGAACTAACTGAATATCATAGCATCAAGAAACAGTTGTAGCAGCATCCCAAAAACAGCAGCAGAAGTGGCTTCAACTGTAGTAAAAAAAATAAAAATAGTAAGAAGTAAGAAACAAATTTTTCTAATGCTGATTCAGATTTCCAGCTACTGTGTTAAATGAAAATATCTTATGATTTTACATCAAAACTTAACTTAAAAACCAGACTACGATATAAAAGATATAAACTCTTAATTTTACGCAAATTCATGAAATAGATTGTTATACCAAATTCAAACTAAATATATACCTCAGTCCCGCCAAGGTCTTCCATGTGAATCACTCTACCTTCAGTATCCTGTCATGCTGGTTACTTATTGAACTGTTGAAGTCTCTTAAGTAACATATCAATCATGTTGGATACTTATTCAACAACCGAATCTCTCAATTAACATATGATGCTACATATATGTTCTGTTATCCATACTTATCCAAGTAACATTTCTTCCTTTCAAAGCCAAAGCATTCACCTGCTCAAGCCCACAAATAACAGGACCAATATTGCTGAGTCTAAGCATGTATTTATATTGTCGCTGGCTCTCCGTGGCAAGCTAAGAATCAAAGACATGCTTTTCAAATGAAGTGTTATTGCTGATGAGTTGAGAATGAAACTGCTAATCTTTTTTTTTTTCCCACTGCTATTTCACAAATGCAATTTGGCAGGCCTTCCTTACTTGGATTTAATGAAAATGGCTAAATCTATTGGCTAGATGAATAAAAATTGGAGGACCTATAAAGAAAGCAGGGCTAATTGTAGTGGTATACAATATATGATTGGAAAGATTGGCAAGAAATTGCGAGGAATTTTCAGAATATTAATTGACCTAAAGAGAAGATCCTTCACGCTATGAATATTGACATTTACATCGGAAATAAGAACGTGAAAGATAATAATCAATTAAACACCAATAGCATGACACAACCTACAACTACGAACTAAACAATTTAGTACCACTTCAAACCTCAGAAAGTTAAGAGAACAAAATATTTAAGAAAATAATAAGAATGTTTTAGAAGAATAAGTAATTGTCACCTTGCCAAAAATTGTATGATGATCATCTCTTCCCCGCAAATTTGAGCTTGCTGTGAATGTCACATGCAAAGTAATTCGTTTCAGCAACTCAAAATTTTAATTCTCATGAAATTCTACTATTCTACCCACATCAATGAAGACGGCGACAACCAATTACATAAAGAATCAGAAACAACAAAAATCATAAATAAAAGGAAAAAGAAACAGAACTAAAACAACACTAAAATTTCTGCCTTATCATCAATTCATTTGATTGTGTACCAAAAATGGTACTTAAAAACCAGCACAACAGAAGAATAAGCTTATCAATGTTTAAGCACTTCAAGATAAAACTGATGACAGGGATACCCACTCCATGTTGGAATCGTGTCCGATCGTTGTTCTTGCTTCTTGTCTTCATTGGTGTCCTTACTTTGGGAATTGGCACTTTCTTCAGGTTCAGCACCGCTTTTAGAAATAACCGGTTTTAATTGGGACTTCTCTTGATCGAATTGTTTCGATGAATCAGAGTTTGGAGGTGGGGGTTTCATTGAAGTCCCAGTAGAGTTTGAGGTCATCTGAGTCGAGAAATATATGAATTGCAAACAAATAGAGAAAATTAATTTACCAGAATTGAAAAACAGAGATGAATGCAACCAAATTGAGGCAGGAAAAAAAAATAAAGACGTGCAGAGCTTCTATCACCGAACAGATGCTTTGTTGTGACTTGTGCGTGCGGTGGCTCTTCAATTTGTAGGTAACAATGACACGTTGCAATCTGATCTTATGTAAAGTCAAAAATACCCTTAAAGAAATACAAAATGCCTTTATTGTATTAGACTATTTATTGTATCAAATCAATGCAACTTACAATACTATGAGTTTTCACCGTTATTTGAGTTTATCGAAATTCTCTAATTTGAAGCGTCGGTATTACGGAATTATTTATTCCCTTCTATCTCGAAATTATTAATTAAAGGTACGTAAATAAAGATTACAACTTCAAATATGGAATTTTGACTTTACATCATGAGATGTTTATTCATTTGTTACTATAAAATGTCATTCTTCCTTGCACAAATAACACAATCATCCACTTTTTCGATCCACACTTGATTTCTCTCTTGGAATCATTCAAGTACCAGCGAAAAACATATTCCCGAGGAAAATAAATTACTTAAAATAAGGAAAATAACTTAATTTAATTGTACTTAATGATAGTAGGTTAGTAGCAGAAACAAGTCTCAGAAATACCGTTATAAATTCATTGTCTCATCTCTACCTTCTAATCATGACTCTAATGCCCACCGCTTGACCACCCCAAATGTTTCCTAAATTACATATAAATTTTTTTAGGACAACATGTTTTTTGTTTTTTTCTTACCAAAAACATAAAAAAAAAAAAAAACTAATTTTCCTTGAGAACCCTTTCAAGAATTGGAAAACATTTTCCATAGAACCAAGCACAAGTCAAATACTCCTTAATTTGTGATTAATGCTATAAAATTATTTTTTTCTTTAATCTTGGCTTGCCACCTGATTCGATATCTGTATTGGAGTTTGCCTAATTATTCATATTCGAGCATTGCATGATCCATTTTTAGAGTACTCCCAGCATGATTTTTTCTCTGCTATTATGATTAAATATGAAGAAATTCCAACCATCCCACTACACCCCAAGTCACTAATCAGTAATAAGGTTGACATAATTTCTTACTCTTGATTGACCTTAAACTCTGGATAATTGTGTTGATAGTAAGTGCCAATCTCTGCAGTAAAAACAAATGAGCTAGCACACAAGAAACGCCCATTGAGAGAACCAACATTATTCATGAAGAACAAATGAGCTTCACACACATCGTGAGTTCCTCTAAAAACTTGAGTGAATTGTAGAGAATCTCCTCTTGAGTTAACATTGACAAGAACATAGCACAACTTGTTGGAATATAAGGTAAGTGTTTCCACCTACAAGGCCACAACATAATGTCACCACCTCCAAACCTTACTTCTCAAACTTCGACATCTCTTTCTCAGCTAGAATCTTTGACTCTACATAATCCTATAAATAAATAAATTACAAACTTTAAGTTTTATGCCATGTTTGTAAAAAAAAACATGCAATGTCAATAACACGCCTGAATTATCACTTTTTTGCGAGTTTCACACCCTATCTATTAGTTGTTCACTTTTCCTACTTGGATTATCAGTATTTGTGTATTAAAACACACTTTGAAGCTGACTAGGACAATATTTATCATTTGTTCATTCTTCTACCTAAACTATCACCATCTACTCAACTAGGTATCTGTTGATACATGTATTATATATAGATGATGATAGTTCAAGTAAAATAAGAAAATGATTGATAGTTAAGATGTACAACTTGAGAAAAAAATTACAATTCAGATATATTTTTACCATATTAACTCTTATATATTTTATTAGAATTAACATGGAATAAATGGCAAGTCATCTAATATATCCACTTATAAAAACAAATGAAAAAATGGATTAAAAAGAGAAACATCAAGAAATTGGAGATTCATTGTATATTTCTTAGCATGACGCAATGATATATAAAAGGCCAAACACATACACAACCCCTCAAACTTGTCCTCATTTTTCATTTTGGCACTCCAACTTAGCCTTGTTCCATTTTAACCCTTAAACTCCATTTTTTCTGTACCATTTAAACACTAATACTAATTTTTATGATTTATTTATTTATTTATGTTCTTCAATTGCAATTTTTTATTTAAAAAAAATAGACGTGCGCCTGTTAATTTTCGTAAAAAAAATAAACATTCGCGAACGAACATAAATTTTTTCAAACAATAATATTATTTTTTGAGATTTCTCTGTATTTTTGCATGACAGTAAATTGACGAAAGTTCTTTGATTTTCTTTCTTAAACATTCAATTAAATTAAATAACACTACTTATTTATTATTTCTTATCATCTAGGCTATCTAAATTTAACGCAAATACTCATTTTTTATTTTTAATATAAATCAATACGAATAAAAAAACTCATCTTCAATACGAGTAAAAAAGACTCTTGTTCATTGCTAATAACACTACTAAAAAATGTTAAAACTCGATTGACTTTAATTTGTTAGATTGTCGGTGATTTTTAAGAAAGAAATCCAACACAATTTCGTCAGTTATCTTTCACATAAAAATACATAAAACTCTTAAAAAGAAATTATTATTTTAAAAAAAGAATTATTTTTTGTTAATTTTTATTTTTTTAACTAAAATTAACTAACACATGTCGATTTAAAATAAGAAGTTGCAATTGAAGAATATATATAAAAATAAAGAAATCATAAAAATAATATTTTGTGTTAAAATGGTACATAAAAAATGGAGTTTAAGGATTAAAATGAAATAAGAATAAGTTAGAGTGCCAAAATGAAAAATGAGGACAAGTTAGAGGGGTTGTTTATGTGTTTGGCCTATATAAAAGCTTTAATGTATCATATTTATACGAGCATAAATGAAATACTCCCTCCATTTCAACTTGTTCGGCCTATTTTGAATTAGACAACAAATTTTAAAAATAAAGAAGACTTTTGAATTTTGTAATTTTTTTTTTTATCTTGTGATCTTAAACATGTCATGTGAACAGTTGAAATTAAAGATTGCTAAAAAGAGAGAATCATTTTTTTAAAATAAATTTTAAAAAATCAAACAAATTGAAACGAATAGAGTAAAACATTAGACTCACCCAAAGCCATTGTTGGGTGTAAGGATTTGAGAAATTAAGAGGTGTCCAACATGTTTCATCCATTAATTATATTCTTTGAAACTAATTTCATATTCCTTCAATGGGGAGGCAGCTACAACAGAAGCAGTATAAATAAGTCTTTTCACTGTCCCACTTTTAAGGCAAATCATTCCAATTTTCGTCACTCCATCAACTGTTGCCTCTGTTCTATTTTTGTACTGTTTCAAATATTAAGGTCAAAATTACTTATAAAAGAAACAAAAATAAAAAGAATCAATAATCTCTTTTTTTTTCTAATTTATATGTTAGAGTTGAAATTTTGATATTTAAACTTATTAGATTTATCGTGAACTCAAACATAAAAAAGCTATTTATCATTGTATATACTGTTGGAAATCTTACGGAAAATACCTTCTTGACAAACACTTGTACGGAATTCACTGTAGCTTGTACTTCACCAATAACTCTTATAGAAATTATCATAGCTTGAGGCGTGTCGAAAGACACTGTCCTTAGGATATTTCACCCAGTATGGGTGTATCCTCAGGATTCAACAAGTTCTTCTAGTATAAAACTAGGACCCAGAAATTAACAAAGATTTAAAGAACAAAACCCGGCACACCAATAGAATATAGGAAGAGAGATTTACTCTAAAAATGTATATTGTTTTCTATCTTTTCTTCTTCTCCATAAGAACACAAGATGAATATATATATATATATACCCAAAAATAGTCATCAACCAACGGTCAAAAGAATTAAGAATTATAAAGGCGGTTTATGAAGATTAAAGGCAAAAGATTGAAGACCAATTAGAAGGAAATAGACGTTGGCCAACTGCCATATTCAGGCCAAAATTAATAATGATTTATAAGACAATTAAATGGATATTAACACCCATTTAATATGATGAATGTAGAAAATAATATCAACACTTCTTTTTGAGATACTAGAATCATTTCTCCAACATATACTTCCATGAATCTCAATAGAGTTTGCATTGAAACTGATTCTCAGGTTATGATTAAAATTTTATCTGGTATCTGGGAAATCCCATGGAATATAGGGACCATTGTGGAAGATATAAAGGGTTTTGCTCAAGTTTGTGAGGTGCAACTATATCATGCGTATAGAGAAGGGAACTCTTTGGCAGATTTTTTGGCAAACCTTGCTTTTGAGCATGAAAGCAGGTTCAGTTCACTATAACAAAAACAATTTTTAGTGGCAATAAATATAGACATTAATAAAGAGTACTAAAGTTTTTACCGGCATTAGTTAAGTGTCATTAGAATCAATGTCGCTAAAGGCTTTAGGGACATATACAAAGAGTGCTAATTGCCGCTAAAAATACATATTTAGCGGCAATTAATTTTAATTGCCGCTAATGATCATTTTTTATGTAGTGGTTTCTCTATGATCTTCCTACACATGCTAAGAGGATCGTGAATATGGACAAACATCAATTAACTAATCTAAGGATACGCTTCCTCAAATTCCTCAGCTCTATAAATGTCAGCTTCAAATAATTTTGTACTACATCTCTATATGGAAATTAAAATCTTAGGTATGTTGACGTTGTAATGAAATATTTATAGTACCATGGTCCATGAATGCAGTTTAACATGTGTTTATATCTCATTATTATGCTTAAGTACCAAAAAATTGAGTATCACTATTCAAATTCATGATACTCCCTCTGTCTCTAATTACTTGTCAAATTTTCCTTTTTTTATATGTCCCTTTTTACTTGTCTATTTGACAAATCAAGAAAAGACAATTTTTTTGTACCCATTATACCTTCAATTAATTAATTTTGAAAAATGGTAGAACTTTTTGAAATTTTAAATTATTAATTCATCCATGTAACGACTTGTTCCCGTCATTATAAAAAAGCCAACGGGGAAAAATTTTAGACCGAAAAACTTTTTGGTAGTAATTTAAAATTTCCCAACCTAATCCAGATTTGGACAAAATTGGAGTCAATGAAGTCTAGGGAGATCTGGTAACAAATGGGAGATCTAATTATGAATTGACCACATGAGTAGTTAAGGAAACCATAGACTTTATGGAATCGAATTCGGGCAAGTAGAACTCCCGAAACTAATCTTAGCTTGAACGGGTATTTTCTGAGTGTCATGGAATGAAGGTGTGTTGTGAAATGAGGGTTTGGAACTCTTAATTTAGCTCTATGTTTTCGTGCAAGCCCCCAAGGCGGGATTTTTCCTGCCAGGGCGAGGCCGCTATGGCGGGATGTTGGCCGCCATAGCGGGACTGACACAACTTAAGTTGGATATGAACCCCAAAAAGGTTATTATTCTCCAACATTCTATCTTGAGAGCTAAGGAACGACCCAAGAATATTTCTTGAAGGTTTCCCACCTCTTATGCACCAAAGGTAAGGTTTTTACTCTCCGAATTCATTTTTCGATCTGTAGAACTTAGTTTCTTGGGTAATTATTGATGAGGGAGGATTTTGATCTGGAAATTATGGTGGAAAAGGTCCTAATCTGGGTATGGGGATCAATGGTTTGACCTAGAATTGACATTATTGATTATAATCGGGTAATTAGGTCTTGTTTATTGATTCTCGTGTTATTTCAATTGCTTGTAGACCAAGAATAAGCAGAAAGAATCTGGAAAGGGAAGAATCAAGTTTCTTAGGGGATTCAAGCTTTGTTCGAGGTAGGTGATAGTTGTGATTTCATGTTTGTGTGACGTATGTTAGTAATTGTTTCATTATAATACATGTATGTATGTGAATGTTGCACTATTGATCACACTAATCGTAAATGAATATGAATGAAGGATTGTATGCCATGAATCAACACTTGATAGTATGATTGTGAGTATATACATTGTGATTGTGATTATGGCTTGTTGAATGGAACAGGTGTCACGTTTCGACACACTAACTGGGAACCAATGTCACGTACTGGCATACATATTGGAACAGGTGTGTCACGCCCCGAGCCTACACCCTGGGTGGAACTGGCACTCGAGAACCATTGTTGGCCCTAAGCGAACCCTTGGCCTGGCTTAAGTCTTAGCTAAAGACTTTCTCTTGATAAAATACTTTAAAAAGTAAACTGAATTGCTCAATAGATAACTTAGAATGTATTAAATAACATTCAACTTAGCCAAAGTGGCACTCAAGATTCAACATAAGCCAATAACAAAATAGTGAAAAATGAACTAACTAACTATCTATGAAGCCACTAATAACTGAGATGGACGTCGGGACAAGACCCACGACATCCTAATGAACTAAATTGATAAAGTAATAAAAAAGGGGATCCTCCGGAAGCAGGGAGGCTTACCAACAACTCTGAAGCTCAACTGGATTAACGATGCCCTAGGTGCTGATCCTGGTTATCTGAATCTACATCATAAAAAGATGCAGGTCAATTGACATTAGTACATTGAATGTACGAGCATGCGAGGGAAATTCTAAAACAAGACAAAAACTTGAAAAGGGAACTAAAAGAACAAACCTGGTCTCAACTCAACTCAAATGAACTGAACTCGTTTCAATATAAAGCAGTAATATAAATGCAATATAAAAAAAGCTTTTAAAGCATAGATGACAATTATGTGTATTTAGAAATACAATAGTTACTCTGTGTGTATGCAAAGATACAATACAAACTCTGGATGTATATAAAAATACAAGTAACTCTATGTATATAATATTAATACAAAATACTTATATGGAGTTTCTCTAACCGACAACCATCACGTAAGAGCTATTGTGATGACACAACATTTTACCTCACACCGCTAGGGCCCTCCTATACCTTGTCGAGGGTATAGAACCTGACTACTAAGTGGATCCACTAGTCTATGCTAAAAAGCACTAAAGAATCATCTAAAAAGTATGACCCTTTTCTGCCCATGATGGCTACATGGTTTATGGGGGCTAGGAGTTGTCTGAACTCTCCCTCATATCGGTGCTCAATACTACTCCCAAAATATAATACTAGCTCTTATGTTTAAAAACATACTTTTTTCTTTGGTTTGAGATAATTGCTCAAAACGTAGCTCAAAGGCTATCTTGGAAAACAAAGTTTCATCTCTTGTTTAATTGTGAAAGCATTTACTCGTTACTGAAAAACTAGCTCAAAGGTTCTTCTGGAAATCAAAGTTTCCTCTCTTGTTTAAATGTGAAAACATTTTACTCTTTGGGAATACATAGTCCCCTTATACTCTTTTGAAGAAATGAACTTCAATCTTTACTCTTTATTCAACTCAAAACTTAAGTCTTAAAACAAAGTTAAAACATTTGTAAAAGATTTTTGGAGAACTCTAATGAACTTCTCTTGACGTAACTCTTAACTTCTCTTGACTTGACTCTTAACTTTCCTTGAATTGAATTATGGATTCAAGGCTCATGATCTCATGTTATGGATGATTTCCTATTGATTATACGCACCTTGGAGTGTAGAAATCAACTAGAAAACATAGGTATGCTTCAAGGGAACTCGTACGGATAGAAGTTGGAAAGGGTAGTAGACCTAGCGTCCCTGGCGCTCTTAGTGGCGCGGGGCGCCAGAAGAAAAACTTCAGATCCTGGGTTGGGGCGCACTGGCTGGCGCGGCGCCCCAGAGCCCAAACTACAGAACCCCAAGTGGGGCGCTCTGGCTGGTGCGGCGCCCCAGACCCCTGACCCATAAAATCTCCGATTTTTCTTGCTCTTTTTCAACTCTAAACCCTTTAGATTCAATTGGTTTTTTGCCCAAACACTTAGATTCGACTACATAACCAAAATATGCTAGAATATACTCAAAACGACATCTAATTTCATGAACTTAGATCAAGAACTTCTCAACAACTTCAACAATCAAGAACCCAATAGAAACTTCAAACAAATTCATCAAGAACTCAATTTCTATACTTTCAAGTGTTGTACCCCATTTTAATCGGGTCAAAATAGTGTACAACATTTTTGTGATTTCTAAAGTAATTAACTAAGTCAAGAAGTCGCCACCTAATTATTACGGTGAATTAGGACACCTAAATTGATTAAAATTATCTTCTAAAGTTAACTTCATTTTAAGGTTTACTAAACTTAAGATTCTAGGTAAGGGTTCAACTAATCTAAAGGGAAGGGGTTAGGCATCCTTTAAGATCCATTAAAAATGGTTAACCGGCCGAATTTAGTTAATTAATTAGGCTAAATGTAAAAGAATTAAATTCATGTAAAAATGTTAGATCCCAAGTAAAAATTAAAATCAATGCGTTAAAAAACACTTCTTATGGAAAAAAAATGTCTTGTTGAAAACGTATGGAAGTAAAATAGTGTTTGCAAAGATTAAACTAGTTTATTGGATAATAAATGATCATTTGAATCCATTTCAATTTAATAAGAGGTAGGAATTTTATCAAGAAATTGAAGCATTAGAAGTAATAAAAAGAGACCTAGTGAGCTTAATTAAATTTAGATGGAAAAGTTTGAGATTTGAATAAATTCAAGAACTTACAAGTTAAAGAATAAATTTTATAATAAAAATTGTAAATCTAAACCCAAAAAGGATTGGGCAGAAAACACTATTGTGGTTATTTTGACAAAAGTATTTGAAAGCAAAGTTAGTAACTACAAGAAAGTTTCAATAAGGAACATTTCTAACTTAACTATGTTGGTTAAGGGTCTCTTTTATGATAAAAGTATTCATAACTACTGCTTGGAGGTTAAAGAAAACTCTAAATAAAGTGCAGTCACTAGTAATAAATTAGTGAACACATAAATAGAGATAAAATGTTAGTCACACCAATACAAGTAAATAAAACATATTGAGTAAGTCGAGTGATTAATAGTCATATTTGGGCTTTAACGGAAGGAAGGAATTTCCTCCGTTATTCGATGTCTGAACAAGGCGATAAAGAGTAAGGATGTGGACCCCATGTATAGGATATGCAAGCTCCATGTGAAAAATGGTGTCATCGAGTCTCATAATGGGACTCTTTGGCTCCAGCGTTCATGCAAAAATAGATAAACAAGATAAAAATGATTAGAAACCTCAAGCGAACATAAGAGCTAGATAGTAAATAAACTACAAATTATAAGGTTATGATTTTAAACTCATATTGAACAAACACTTCTTTTCATTAGTGATACATTACACTTACTCTAATTCATACCATAAGAAACAAGTTTTCAGATGACATATTCTCAACATAATCACACTAGACAAAATCTAAAGTTAGTGATTCAGGAAATATAATATGATATCTACAATAAAGAAATAAGATTCTTGATTCCAATTATAGCCACATGTACATGTTAAAAACAGAGATTAAAAGGAACTAAGAAATAGAGTTGTTGAAGCATATTAGATACTAGAAACTGATTCATGTATGTGAACGGTTTTGGCACATAGAGCATATTGGCCTTACAGTCCCACAAGTTTATAGCACATAAGAAACAAAGTCACTTTCCAGTTGCACAATTACACCACTATGGAACCAATTCTGATAAGTACCAGTCCAATGCTTTATGCCACACTTATGCTAATAATAACTTAGACTACATGACATGCAATCTTTTCCCAGTTCCGTACCCATACACTGCACACTCGTTAATGAAACAAATCGACATCTCAAACGCTTATAACACGACGCATTCAAGGAACAAAGTAATCCTCCAAGGTTTGAACTATATATCATCGTTCGCCATTTTATTTTTTTAATTCAGAATAAAAAGAAACTGACATGAATTCCTAAACTAATACAAGCACAATGTATAAAAGGGTAAAAATAACAAGGAAAGGGGGCCGAGATTACTGATTGTGGTGCAGTGAACCAAGTCGTCGATCAAGGATCTACACTCGTTCCTCCCACAAAATCAGCAAATAAAGACTAGAGTAGACTCGTTTGATGATATTGAAGTGTAAAATAGAGATGTTCTTGTGAATGTTCAGCCTTTGAGAAAATAGTTTTGATTGTGAAACGATAAGAAAAGGTCTCTTGTTCTCCGCCCTTTTTTTATGAGAGTTTTGAGATGTATTTATAGGAGAATCATAACTCACAAGGCTTCTATTCTCATATTTTGAAATTCGAATTCGCACAGATGAGGGGAAAGTCACGGGTTAAGATTTGGCTTCAAAAAGAGTCGTTTGAATCTGCTATAGTGATTCTCTGCATAGAAAATTAGATTTTCAAAAAATCTTTTGGCTTCTTCTGATCGATTGAAAATGAAATAGAGAGGTTCATAGCACTACAGTTTTTGCACAAAAATGGAAGAACATAGTCCTGCCATGGTGAGATACGAAATGAAATTTGTATAGAATAGGAAAAGCGGAAGAAGACAAGCAACACTCCTAAGAATAGGTTAAAAGGTTTTCCTTTTGAAATATCTGATATGATTTCTAAAGGGCTTTACGGTTTGGGCCTATTTGAATCAAGTGGGCTTAATTGAATTACAGGAACTGGACTTCGTTTTTGGTTATTATAAGAGCTGAACTTTGTAGTCTTTCCTTCTTTAAATTAATTCGTTTGAGCTTCTAAGTTAATAACTAGTATAATATATATTACGTAAAAAGTTTAGAAAGTAAGAAACTTGAAATAAAGTAATGATATACTATTTTAAATAAGACGACATTAAAGTACTAATAGTAGCGTTGATAATAAAAAGTATAATTTTGAAATAGTGGAACTGATAATAAAAATATGATAATCATTAAAATATATAAGAGTTAAAGTAATTACGATAGTAATAGAGATAAATAGAAAATAATAGTGAATTATAAAGTATCCCACTTATTAGCAATTTAGAGGCTAAACGAAATAAATTAGAAGAAATGAGGGACAAAATTTGGTGTCAACATCAAGAACATAATTATGTTGAATTAAATCATGATTGGCGCGTGGGTGAACTAAGCCAATGCTATGTGATCTCACATACCTCGTAGGGATCACCCCTTGGCGAAATCCACAAGCAAATTTTCAAGAACTTGACAATTCCTTGCTCTTCTTCTCTTTTCTCCTCTTCTTTTCTCATCTCTCAAAACCCTAACTTATTTTCAATAGCGTAAATTGAATCCAATCAGTTTAGACCCCAACTTAATTACCAAAAATGAATTTAATTAATTGGGTAGTGAAAAGACCATAATACCTTTCTAAAATCCGGTTTTGACTTTCTTTATCTAGACATACCAACTTCAAATAGGCATATCTCCCTCATACGAACTCAAAATTGAGCAAACTTAACGTCGTTGGAAAGATAATTCAAAGATATTTCCTACATTATCTTGTAGAACACCTAAATCATCCTGATATAGGAGTTATGGTCGTTTGAAGTTGACCCAAAACTCATACTTAGCTTAACTTTGTCAAACTTTCCAAATTTGATTATTTCCAACAACAGTTTCTTTCTAATTCTAAGTCTTTCTAGTAGCGGGGTGTTACAATATCTCCCTCTTGGGAACATTCGTCCTCGAATGAGATTACTCTTAGAAGGCTAAGGGTGTAACATCTAACATCTAGCTCAAACACCCAACTAGATACATGCTGTTTGTGAGACCTTGGTGAACCTATGATGAAATTCATATTGATCACATCCCACGTCCATTTTGAAAGTTCTATATTCTAAGCCATACCACCGGGACTTTGGGGCTCTACTTTAACTTGTTGACAATTCAAGCATTTATCAACGAACACAACAATACATTTCTTCATACAACTCCACCAATATACCTCTCTCAAATCGTGATACATCTTTGTGGAACCCGGATGGATAGAATATTTGGAGCTATATGCTTCCTCCATGATTCTTTCTTGAAGGTCATCCACCCTTGGTACATATAATCTAACTTGATACCTCAATAAACCATCTCCTTCTTGTTCAAAAGTCATTACTTTTTGCTTATGAACATTTGCCTTCAATTCTAGCAAAATAGGATCTTGGTCTTGCTTCTCTTTCACTTCTGACACTAATGATGATTCAGCCCCATTCATTACTACTACTCCTCCTTCTGTGGAATTCATTAGTCGAACTCCTAATCGTGCAAGTCTATGCACATCTTTTGCTAACTCTTTTTTATCTTCCTTAAAATGGGCAGTACTATCCATAGATAATCTACTCAAGGCATCAGCAACAACATTAGCCTTACCTGAATGATAAAGAATACTCATGTCATAATTTTTGAGTTACTCTAACCACCTTATATGTTTGAGATTAAGCTCTTTCTGACTAAACACATATTGAAAACTCTTGCAATCAGTGAATACATCAATATGAACACCATACAGATAAAGATGCTATATTTTCAAAGCAAATATTATGGCAGCCAACTCTAAGTCATGGGTTGGATAATTCTTCTCATGAACTTTCAATTGTCTGGAGGCATAAGCAATAACTTTGCCATTCTGCATTAACACACAACCCAAACCAACTATAGACGCATCACAATATATAACAAAGCCTTTTGTACCTTCTATTAAGGTCAATATTAGGGTAGCAGTCAACCTCTTTTTCAATTCCTGAAACCTTTTCTCACAAGATTCAAACCATTGAAACTTCACTGTTTTCTTAGTTAACTTAGTCAAAGGGACAAAATAGATGAGAACCCCTCTACAAACCTTCTATAATATCCAGCCAACCCCAAGAAACTCCTAATATCTCTTGGAGATGTGGGTCTAGGCCAATTTTGCACTGCCTTTATCTTCTGGGTATCAACCTTAATTCCATCACTGAAAACAATGTGGCCTAAGAATGCCACAGACTCAAGCCAAAACTCACAATTAAAGAACTTGGCATACAACTCTCTATCCATAGAGTTTGGAGAACTATTCTGAGATGACTAATATGATCTTTCTCATTCCTCGAATATATTAGTATGTCATCAATAAATATGATAACAAACATATTTAAATAAGGCTTGAATACTCTATTCATAAGGTCCATGAACATTGCAGGCGTATTAGTTAAACCGAACGACATGACCATAAACTCATCATGACCATAACGGGTCCTGAATGTTGTCTTTGGAATATCACATTCCCTCACTCTAAACTGATGGTAGCCAGATCTGAAGTCTATCGTAGAGGAAACAAGTGGCTCTCTGATGTTGATCGAAAAGATCATCAATTCTTGGAAGAGGATATTTATTCTTGATGGTAACCTTGTTCAATTGACGGTAATATATACACATTTTAAGAAAACCATCCTTCTTTCTTACAAATAAGATCGGAGCGCCCCAAGTCGAATAAAACCCTTCTCAAGGAGATCTTTCAACTGCTCTTTTAACTCTTAACTTTGTTGGTGGCATCCTACATAGTTGAATAGATATAGGACGAGTATCTAAAAGAAGGTCCATACCGAAGTTTATCTCTCTCTTAGGAGGGACTCCGGGAAGATCCTTTGGAAAGACTTCTAGAAACTCTTTTACTACTGGAACTGAGTGAATAAGAGGTATATCAATACTAGAGTCATTAACTCAAACTAAGTAATAGACACACCCCTTGGAAACTAACTTTCTTGCCTTAAGGTACAAAATAAAATGACATTTAGGCACTGCTGAACTACTCTTCCACTCTATAACTGACTTATTAGGAAACTGGAACTTGACTACTCTAGTTCTACAATCTATTGAAGCATAACAGGCATGAAATCAGTCCATACCTAAAATGACATCAAAATCTACCATATCTAACTCAACTAAGTCAGCCATGGTACTCTTGTGATTGACGAAAATGGTACAATCACGATAAACTTTCTCTGCTAAAATAGACTCACCAATAGGTGTGGAAGCACTGAAGGGCTCAAAAAGTTGCTCAGGAAGAATAACGAAATTCATAGCAACATAAGGAGTTACAAAGAATAAATTCGCTCCTGGATCTAGTAAAGCATCAACATTAAAGTTAAAGATTTGGATCATACCAGTGACAACATCTGGAGAATCTTCTTGCTCTTGGCGATTAGTAATAGCGTAAAGTCGGTTGCCTCCTTCGCTTGCCCTTGAAGTAGCTCATCTAGATGCAACTCTGTCTAGTGAAGCAACTGAAGAATACCGAGCTCTATTGCCCCCATTACCATTACTTTGCTTGTTCTTTGGATATTCTCGCAAAAAAATGACTGTTCTGGCCACACTTGAAGCAATCAATGGAACCATCACAACACATCCTTAAGTGGTTCCCACCACACTTAGCACATACATGAGGCTTACTACTTCCTTGTGCCATACTACCCTGAGAATAGGCAGGTTTAACTCTGAAATTCTGACTATTGTACTCACATTTGTTCTTTGGTGCAGGTGCACTAGCAAATGATGGAGCAAGTCTCTTTTGTTTATGTTGGAAGGAAGACCGATTCGCATTAATCTTCTACTGCCCAGACTCATTCCCTGATGTCTTTGCCCTCTTATTCTTAAAATCTTCCCTATCCCTCAATTTGTTCTCCTCAACTTATTGCACATGAATCAGTAGCATTGCTGTGTCCATATCCCCTCTCAGCATAGCTACCTTGCCTTTTTTGCTTGACAGGCGAGACAACCCAGCAACGAATAAACTCATCCTGCTTCTCATGTCAGCAACCATCTCCGGACCATAGCGGAAAAGTTGTGTGAACTCCAGACTGTACTCATGAACGCTCAAAAAATCCTACTTAAGAGTGAAAAACTCTCGTACTTTTGCTTCTCTCAGTTCTTGGGGAAAGAAATGCCCCAAGAAGGCCTCCTCAAAACAAGCCCAACTCACAGGTGGTGCACCCTTAGCTCGGTTCTTCTTTCATTGATCAAACCAAATCCTAGTGACACCCTTCATTTGGTATACAACTAGTTCCACCATCTCAGCATTAGCAACATGCATGATCTCAAAAACCTTCTAAAGCTTCTCAACAAAGTTTTTTAGATCCTCAATAACACTTGAACTAGTAAAACTTGAAGGATTCATCCTTAAGAACTCACAGATCCTTGAAATGTCAGTCATTTCATGTCGATTCTATCTCTGTTGCTCAGCTTGGTTGGTCACAACTTGGTTCAACATTCGGATGGCCTCACGGAACTCAGTATTTGTGACCTCTCCTTGGGGCTGCACTTCTGGTGCATTAGGTACCCCTTGTTCCTGTGGTTCAACATTTCTTCTTGCCGAACGACCTTTGATAGCTCTTCGTGGAGGCATGATCTGAATGACACGTGCAAGCACGAATTAGAAGAAATTCTATAAAGATACACTCTATCGCATGAAATGAGTATGACATAAGTGAGAACATTCTTAAATGTTGCAGCTTCTTAATTATAGATGTGACACACTTCACACTAAGATCTAGGACTCTACAGGCACGGCTTCATAGACTCCCTAGTACTCTTGAACTTTGATATCAAGTTTGTCATTCCCCGAGCCTACACCCTAGGCGGGACTGGCACTCGAGAACCATTGTTGGCCCCAAGAGAACCCTTGGTCTGGCTTAACACTTAGCGAAAGTGTAATACCCCGTACGAACTAGTAAGACCTAGCTAAGACTTGACTAAATCTAGTAGGTTGAACTAGAGCCTCACATGTTGGGTTATCGTTGGAAACTTGTTTAAAAGATGAAAAATGTCTATCAAAGTTAGTTTGGTGATTTTAGAGGTCAAATGTCAAGAAACGACTAAAACGTCCAAAAACTAGTCATTTGAACTAGTGAGTTGTAAGGGTCTTGTCGTCGAAGTTTGGAGTGTTGTTTGAGGGTAAAAACTTGTATAAGTGACTCCTACACTTATATGGACATGTTTAGGGGTTAAACGTTCGGGTACAACTCCCCAAGGACCACCCTAGGGGTCCTTGAGGAGGACCCAACCTTTGGCCTAAAAGTTGTCAAAAGACAGCAGGACCTACGAGACCCATCTACGACCAATAGACTGGTCTACAAAATGTAGATCTAGGTCATAGGTTAGGAATTAGTCTTGTGAGTCTTTGCTCCCAAAAAGGTAGCCTCTGAACCAAACGACAAGAGCACAGCACGGGCCGTAACTCCACCTACGGTCCGTAGGTGAGTGGCCGTAGGTGCTGCCAATTTCCAGCCTTCTAGTCTTAAGTTGATGATTATGGATTAAGTTAGTTAATTAACTAAGGGCTTAAGGGGCTGATTAGCTAGTTAATTAATTACATTATAAGCTAGCAAGACCTTAAGCTACGTCATGAAATTATTTAGAACCAAGACCCTCAAAACAGTCCCCTAAAAACAGTTTTTAGTTTTAGTTAGGAGTGAGGATCAACTTTAAATGGTCATATCTCATAGCTCAAAATGAATTAGGTGGGCCATTACATATCCAATTAAAGATCTTTGAGTCATTTTTCCAATGCCACTGAGTTTGCCCAATTTCAATCTCGGAGTAAAATTTTATGGTCGAAAAGTAAAGCACTGTCAGTCCCAGGACCAATCAACGGACCCAAACTATGGACGGTAGATCAAACGATGGTCCGTAGATTGGGGTCCATAGATGTTGCCAGTTTTTGACATTTTAATTTTAAGTTGGGGCTTTGGGAATTAATTAGTGAATTAATTAAGGGCTTAGGGGGTCGGTTAGGAGTTAATTAAATGACTTATAAAGGTTTAATAAGTCCCTAAACTAAGTCATTAACTCACCACAAGTCAAGACCCCAAATCAAGACATAATTTCCTTTTTCTCTCCCAAAGTCTTCTCTATAGAACCACCATTGAAGAACCAAGAAGAGATCAAACTAGGGCTTGAAGAAGGAGTCTTTCTCAAGGGATTTTCATGGATTTATACACCTAAGGTATCAGAGTTCTTTATCCTTGGTTAGCTATCACCAAGGAGCCCTTTCAAAGTGTTTTCAAGTTCCCCAATTTCTAGGTCCTCAATCCACTTCGTGGGTCTCTTTCTAAAAGTGTTTCCATTGATCTAAAATGGTTATTTATGATTATATATGAAGTTTTGTGGATGAATTCAAGTAATGTTTATGGTTTTTGAACAATTTCCCACAAGACCCATGATTTCCCTTTCTTCATAAATCTAAACCCTAGTATGTCTTAAATGATGAATGAAGGATGAGAATCTAGTATGTTTTCATGTAGTTAATTATTGTATTGTGATTTTATCCTATATAATGTATGAATATCAAAAAAATAGGGTTGAATTTTGAAAAAAGCCTTGATGGCTATGAATAAAGGTTTTCAATTGGTGAGTAGTCTTCTATTGAATGGTTGATCCACTTATGATGGAGATGTTTACTTATTATGTATCCTTAGTATGAATGGTTTGATCCACTTATGGTGGAGGTGCTTACTTGTTAGTTTGAGTTGTAGTGTTGAGACAAGGTCCCTCTTTCCTACAACCCTAGACATGACTAAGTATGATATGTTATGAACATGAAATATGTTATGAACATGGTATGGTCTATATGTTGAATTGCATGAGGTGTTATTATGGAAGGAACCTACCCACATAATCCCCTATATGAATATATGATTCTATACATGCCATGAATGACCTACTTGAATGATGAATGTATCCATGTCTATTGTAATGAATGTTAGGTATGTGACTTACATGGTCTAAGATCCTTAAATGCAATATATGTGATTTATGCATGAGTTGGGATATTATGTACATGTTGTGACCCCCCTTGAGAAAGGAGATGTCTATGATGATATATGTTGATTCTAAGGTTGAAAGGACATTCTCACCTAAAGAATCTATGAGCTATTATGATATATGTTGGTTTGAGTGCCTAGTGAATTCTTCCATAAATATGACTTAAGTAAAGACTACAGGTTACTTCAAAGAGGGGAGTTTGCGCTTAACACCGAAAGGATATGTATATGAGATAAGATTCCTTCACAAAGGCGGGAGGTTTCCACTAAAGAGGTCTCATGAGATGGAAACTACAATACTATTAAGTATAAATAGGGTTTCTTGAAGCAATCTCATTATCCCTTAACTATGTGCCAACATAGGATTGTTAGCTAGTGGATCCACCTAGCTGTTATAACGTATGTATGCTCTACCTTGGCAAGTTGAACACTCTTTTTTCGATGTGAGAGGAAGACACCGGATTCCATGTAGCTCACATGGTCTATGTCGGTTATGGAAAAATCTCCCAATGTTGTAAGAATGAACTAAGATATGAAAATGACTTATGAATGAGGACATGGGCTCTAACTAGAGTTTCTTGAGAGATACTACTTAGAAAAGTAAGGGTATGTGACTTTATCTATACATTGCACAAGTGGGTCTTAAGAAGATTTCTTGTGTGAGTCCTATATGTATGACAACTTATGAATGTATGGCATATAATAATGATTAAGAATGACTTCACTTAATATGAATTATGCATGTGAACTACACTTATGACTTCTTGATGGGTTTGCTTAGTATATGTGGGGGTATGGGACTTCATATGTACATTGCACAAGTGAACTTGTGAAGGGGTTATGAGGGTGGTTTACTTATGATATGAAGTATATGAAATATGACTAAGTTGTATGATATGAATATGTTGCATGAACTATGACTAATGACTCCTCTATGAGGTCTACTTAGTATGACAGGTATTATGGGATGCCACTCATACATGGCACAAGTAAACTTAGAAAGTAGCCATGGCGTAGTTCCATTTTTATTATGAGTAATATAAGTAATGCATGTTTTCATTGAGTTAGCTTTATGATTGACTTTCCTTGATATGAGTTAGTGTTTATGAATGTCTCTTTATTATGTGTATAAACTATGAATGAGACTAATGTATGATAAGTATGAGCATGGTGATCCAAAGGTAATACTTACTGTAGATAGGGTTATGGGGCTTTGTTTACACATGGCACAAGTGCAACCTAGGGTTACTTATGTGATTACTCTATTATGATGTAGTGACCTTGATTTTTGACTATGCATGAGTATTATGTCTTGTAATGAGTGATATTGTAATGAGACTATGTTTAAAGACTATGCCTATGGTGATGTTATTATCCTTTGTGCTTTGATGAACTATATGTGAGATGTTTATGACTTATGTTCTCCAACTCTTTTAAAGAATGATGTTCAAAAGTGTATAAATCATGGTTTCAACTAAATGTCCCTTTTAAGGATGTTTTAATGGTTTTTATGCATGGCTTCCATATTTAGTACTTTTTGTGCTAACCCCTTCTTTTACATTTTCTACAAAGTGTAGGGTTTGGAGATGTGATGTCTTATTCTTGGAAGATAGGTTTCTAAGGAGCTTGGAATGAAGACTTGGGAAGTCCTCATAGTTTCGAGGACGAACCCACCTTGTTCACTTATGTCTTTACTTTATGTTTTTAGATTCATGTAAGGGTCGTGTCTTTAAGGTTGTGTTAAAAGAGATTTAAGTATAATGTAATAGATGGTTTGAGACATAGTGTCATGGACTCTTTCTTATTTTATAAAGACTTTGATTGTAAAGAAAAGTTTTAAATTTTCCTCTATTTTCATATGCTTTAATGTTCATGAAATGCTAAGGGCATGTATTAGACCTCTTCGAGGTTAAGTACGCCGTGTTACGACTAGGGGGTGCTCTCAGGTCGTGACAGAAAGACTTTCTCATGATAAAATACTTTAAAAAGTAAACTGAACTTCTCAATAGATAACTTAGAATGTATTTAATAACATTCAACTTAGCCAAAGTGGCTCTCAAGATTCAACATAAGCCAATAATAAGATAGTGGCAAATGGACTAACTATCTATCTATCAAGCCTTTAATAATTGAGATGGACGAACAAGACCCATGACATCCTAATGAACTAAAATAATAAAATAATGAAAAAGGGGATCCTCCGGAAGCAAAGAGGCTTACCAACAACTCTGAAGCTCAACTGGATTAACGATGCCCTAGGTGCTGATCCTGGTTATCTGAACCTGCATCATAAAAAATGCAGGTCAACTAACATCAGTACATTAAAAGTACGAGCATGTGAGGGAAATTCTAAAACAACACAAATGCTTGAAAAGGGAACTAAAAGAACAAACCTGGTCTCAACTCAACTCAACTCATTTCAATATAACGCAGTAATATAAATGCAATATAAAGAAAAGCTTTTAAAACATAGATGACAATTTTGTGTATTTAGAAATACAATAGTTACTCTATGTGTATGCAAAGATACAATATAAATTCTGGATGTATATAAAAATACAAGTAACTCTGTGTATATAATAATACAAAATACTTATGTGGAGTTTCTCTAACCGACAACCATCACATAAGAGCTATTGTTATGATACAACGTTTTACCTCATGCTGTTAGGGCCCTCTTATACCTTATCGAGGGTATAGAACCTGACTACTAAGGTGATTTACTAGACTATGCTAAAAAGCACTAAGGAATCATATTAAAAATATAACTTTTTTCTACTCATGATGGCTACATGGTTTATGGGGGTTGGGAGTTGTCTGAACTCTCCTTCATATTGGTGCTCAATACTACTCCCAAAATATAATACTAGCTCTTATATTTAAAAACATACTTCTTTCTGTGGTTTGAGATAATTGCTTAAAACTTATCTCAAAGGCTATCTTGGAAAACAAAGTTTCATCTCTTGCTTAATTGTGAAAGCATTTACTCTTTACTGAAAAACTAGCTCAAAGGCTCTTTTGGAAATCAAAGCTTCCTTTCTTGTTTAAATGTGAAAAAATTTTACTTTTTGGGAATTGAAACGACCCCAAAAATATCCGAAAATGTATTTCGGAAACACCTAAAATTGTAATTTCTAAATATCTCAAAATTCGTGCATCATTTCGGAAATTCGACTTTATATTCTTATTCAGGGGGTCAAATTGAGTGGGAAATGGGTCTAACCCAAATTTTAAAGCAACCGTATCAAAATTCGAAAATCGCAAAAATGCGATTTTGAAGGTCAACTTTAAAGGGGCATATCTCTTAGCACACAAGGAACAGGAAGGAGCTCAAACTATCAAAATTAAAGCTCTGTGAGTTAGCTTTCCAACGCAAATTGTTTCACCTCATTCGGAGTTCGGACGAAGAAGTTATGCCCATTTTCGTAAAATCTGTCTGGCAGAAAATGCAATTTCCAGTAATCGAAAACACTGTTCACTCGCCTCATTTTTTTCCCTAAGTGTTGGGACGTTTTTTTATAAAAAGAGGACATATCCATACTTAGTCATTTAACTTCAAAACACTCAAAAGCACTCTATAAACCCTCTTCAAAAATTCCACTAAGATCATCCACCAAATTCAAAAATTCCAAGCTTTAATTACGGATTCAAGATTCAATCTCAAGCAATTCTCCATTCCAATCTTCATCAAGAATTCTCCAAAGTTGAGGTATGTGGGTTTGATTGTGGAAACCTTCCTTTCCACAAGTCCAACCATTTATCCTCTATTACTACTTCAAGTTTATGGGTCCTTATGTTTATTTATGAACTCTTGAGTATGGAATCACTACTACACACCCTATTAAGGTCTATCTTGCATATTATCATGAAATGGTATTATTATGTGATGTTTATAGTTTTCATGCCTCCATGATCAAATTATGAAGATTGTTATATATGTATATATATATATATGTACGTTGTTGGTGGGTTGTTTTATATGGATTTTGAAATTGGTGGGACTTAGCACTCTTGAAACACATGATTTTATTTACATGAACAAGTAGCCCACCATATGTTTGATAAAATGTCATTTATAGGATTCTTATGAAATGGAAGGTTCAATGTACGTCCTATGAGTCGGATGATTATATAAATATTGAAATGATAATGAAATGGATACATGTATATGATTTTCTCTATATAGTGTGTGAGTCCACCAAGCCTAGCTCGGGGGGTTGTAGGCCTGGGTAACCGTATCGAGGGGTTGGTACCTTGGTTGCCTAGTACGGGGGGTAGTAGGCCCGTATAACCATATCGAGAGGTTGGTACCTTGGTTGCCTAGTACCGGGGGTAGTAGGCCCGTATAACCATATCGAGGGATTTGTACCTTGGTCCCTAGCTCGGGGGGTGGTAGGCCCGGGTAACCACATTAAGGGGTTTGTACCTCTTTCGCCTCTCCAAGGGGGTGGTAGGCCTTGGAAATACTATATTGATGGTCACTCACTATACATATACTATGCCCTACTAAATATGATTTTTATATAAGCATCATTATACATATCATCTCATTAATATGCTATCTATCGGGTACGATTATGCATTTTGCCTATGATGTCCATCCATTGTTATATTGCATTGCATCCCATATGCTTAGTACATTCAAATGTACTAATGCATACTCTATGCCTACATGATGTCACCATGTAGGGACCGGAGCACTGTCTGACCATCCTCTTCCGCGTGGCTAATTCGATTTTTTAGTGAGCTTATTGGTGAGTCCTCCATCCCGGGGACGTTGCTTATGATCTCATGTTATGTATAAGACTTTTCCTTTTTAATTATATTTTGACTATGAGGGTGAGCCCAATAGTTTGTCTCGGCCCCCGCTAAGTATCCATGTTTAGAGGTGGTGTTGGACAAGTTGTGTATTATGTTTGAGCTTGACTCATCTATGGTATTTATGTATTATTCTATTTTTCTCTTGCTCCCTTAGTCCCAATTTCCCCTTGATTATGCTTATCGCTTATGGTCATTTTAATTGCTTCCGCGACCAAGGATGTGTAATGATGTGCTATGAGGCTTGTTTGGGGTTCCCTCGGGTTTCCCCATTCGTCGGTCACATCTAAGCCCTAGGCTTGGGTCGTGACAAACTTGGTATCAGAGCACTAGGTTGATAGATCCTCGGAGTCCAACACACCGCGTTGATTAGAGTCCGATTCATGGTTGTGTTGTGTACCACAATTATGAGTAGGAGGCTATGAGACGTTTTAGGAAATGTTTCCCTTCTTCATGTTCTAACTCGTGCGGTAGAGTTGAATTAAGTTCTTTTTTCCCTAACGTTTGTTCTTTGCTATGCTAGATCATGCCTAATACAAGAGAAAGACGAGCCCGCGCACCCGAGGAACAACCGACCAATGGGGATCTTCGGGATGCCCTTATTTTATTTGCACAAGCTATGGCTAATCAAGCCAACCACGGGCCCAAACCCCTCAGGCTCCTACCCCGGCATCTCGGGTGAGAGACTTCGTGCGGATGAATCCCCCGAAATTCTATGGGTCTAAGTTAGATGAAGACCCTCAAGAGTTCATTGATGAAATCCACAAGATATTAGCTATCATGGGCGTGAGGTCAGAAGATAAAGCGGAGTTGGCGGCCTACCAACTAAAAGGGGTGGCCCAAATATGGTACAACCAATGGAAGGAAGAGAAGGGGGTAAACTATGTGGTGCATTGGGAAGGGTTCAAAACGGCTTTCCTTAATCGATTCTTTCCTCTTGAGCTTAGGAAGCCAAATTGGTGGAGTTCATGAATTTAAAACAAGGGTCTATGAGTGTGAGGGAGTATGCCCTCAAGTTTAACCAACTTTCAAGATATGCTCCACACTTGATTGCCGACTCACGGTCTAGAATGAACAAATTCGTGATTGGTGTGCCCGACCTAGTGAGTGAAGAATGCCGGTCCGCAATATTGATTAGTGACATGGACTTGTCCCGCTTGATGGTCTATGCCAAGCAAATGGAGGAGGAGAAGTTGAGGAAGAGGAGGGGTCATGAGGCCAAGAGGGCCCATTTTGACGGCAAGTTACAAAGTCAAAGGGGAGGCCGGTTTCATCAAAGCCAAGGGTCTTCTCATGCGCCCCATAGGGGGTTTGCCAATGACATTTCAAGGGCCCAAGGCGTTGGTGGTATGGGTCCTATTGATGTATGTCTGAAGTGTGGTAAGGGTCATGGTGGCCCGTGCTTGAGAAATACCGGTGCTTGCTATAGTTGTGGGGAAATGGGGCACAAGGCAATAGATTGTCCTCGGAATCGCAACAAGGGTAAGGAGGTCCGTCCACAAGGTGCCAATGCGGTTCCTTTGGGGATAGGGGGCCGACAAGGTGGTGCCCCAAGGCACAATCGATTTTATGCTTTGCATGGGAGGCAAGGGGTCGAGGAAGTCCCCGACGTCGTTACTGATATGTTGAAAATCTTTGACTTTGATATATATGCATTAATTGATCCGGGTGCCTCTCTTTCTTTTGTCACCCTCTTTGTTGCCAAAAAGTTTCATGTTGAGCCCGACTTGTTGCATGAGTCATATAAGGTGTCTACTCCTATTGGTGCATATATGGTTGCTAGGAAGGTCTATAGAAATTGTCCTATTTGCATCTTGCATAAAATATTGCCTTGTGATCTTGTTGAGTTGAACATGGTCGATTTTGATGTTGTTCTTGGGATGGATTGGTTGCATGCATACTATGCTTCCATTGATTGTAGAACCCGTAGGGTCAAGTTCCAATTCCCAAGTGAACTCATTCTTGAGTGGGAGAGCCAAAATGTGGTAGTCAAGGGTAGGTTCATCTCTTGCATTAAAGCCCGTAAGTTGATCTCTAAGGGGTGTCTCTATCACCTTGTGAGGGTTAGGGATGTGGAGTCCAAAACCCTTCTTATAGAGTCAGTTCCGGTCGTAAATAAATTTCTTGATGTCTTTCCTAATGACCTTTCCGGTGTTTCTCCCGAAAGGGAAATAGATTTTGGCATAGACGTCCTCTCCGATACTCAACCTATTTCTATTCCCCCTTGCCATATGGCCCCGGCGAAGTTAAAAGAGTTGAAAGAACAATTGAGGAACTTGTTGGAGAAGGGTTTTATTAGGCCTAGCCAATCACCATGGGGTGCACCGGTGTTGTTTGTGAAGAAGAAAGATGGGTCCCTTAGGATGTGTATTGATTATCGGTAACTCAATAAGGTCACCGTCAAAAATAAATATCCTCTTCCTAGGATTGATGACTTGTTCGACCAATTGCAAGGGGCTAGCCACTTCTCTAAGATTAATCTTCGGTCCGGGTATCATCAAGTGAAGGTGAGGGAGTGTGACATTCCTAAGACGGCCTTAGGACTAGGTATGGGCATTATGAATTTGTGGTCATGTCCTTTGGGTTGACCAATGCACCGGCTATCTTTATGGACTTAATGAATAGGGTCTTTAAACCCTACCTTGATTCCTTTGTTGTGGTCTTCATTGATGATATTTTAATCTATTCGCATAGCGAGGAAGAACATATGGGTCACTTGAGGGTTGTGTTGCAAAGATTGAGAAAGGAGAAGTTGTATGCCAAGTATGAAAAGTATGAATTTTGGTTGAGGGAGGTTGCCTTCCTAGGTCATGTGGTGTCGGGGGATGGCATTAAGATGGACCCTAAGAAGACCGATGTGATTAGAAATTGGCCTAGGCCATTGACCCCGTCGGATATTAGGAGCTTCTTGGGCTTAGCGGGTTACTACCGGAGATTTGTGAATGAGTTTTCTTCTATTGCTTCTCCCATGACTAAGTTGACACGAGAAGAAGGCTAAGTTTGAGTGGACCGATGAGTGCGAAAGGAGTTTTCAAACCTTGAAAGATAAACTTGTGTCCGCTCCTATATTGTCACTACCGGATGGGCTTGAGGAATTTGTTGTGTATTGTGATGCTTCTAGAGTTGGTTTGGGTTGTGTTCTAATGCAAAATGGTAAGGTGATAGCCTATGCTTCTAGACAACTCAAAGTGCATGAAAAGAACTATCCTACGCATGATCTTGAATTAGCCGCGGTGGTGTTTGCTTTAAAGATTTGGTGTCATTACTTGTATGGGGTACATGTTGATGTGTTTACCGATCATAAGAGCCTCCAATATGTCTTCACCCAAAAAGATCTCACCTTGAGACAAAGAAGGTGGCTAGAATTTCTTAAAGATTATGATATGAGTGTACATTATCATCCCGGTAAAGCTAATGTGGTAGCGGATGCTTTGAGTAGGGTGTCTATGGGTAGCCTAGCTCATGTTGATATTGGTGATAGGGAAATGGCTAGGGAGGTGCATCGGTTGGCTAGGTTGGGGGTTAGGTTGGAAGAGGTTGCTAATGGTGGCGTGGTCGTTGTTGATAGTGCTAGGTCTTCCTTGGTTGACGAGATGATAGAAAAACAAGATCTTGAATCTTCCTTGTTAGAATTGAAGGCCTTGGTGAAAGAGGGCAAGGTGGAAGTTTTCTCCCAAGGGGGAGATGGTACCCTTAGGTACCAAGGTAGGTTGTGTGTGCCTTGTGTTGATGGTTTGAGGGAGAAAATTCTTGAGGAGGCTCATAATTCTTCCTACTCCATCCACCCCGGTTCCACCAAAATGTATAGCGATTTGAGAGATGTGTATTGGTGGGGAGGCATGAAGAAGGACATTGCCAAATTCGTCTCCGGTTGTCATAGTTGCCAACAAGTCAAGACCGAACATCAAAGGCCGGGTGGCCTAACCCAAGACATAGAGATTCCTACTTGAAGTGGAAAGAAATTAATATGGATTTTGTAGTTGGTTTACCCAAGACTAGAAAAGGTTTTGATTCTATTTGGGTGGTGGTGGATAGGATGACGAAATCGGCTCATTTTCTACCGGTAAAGACAACATATGGGGCGGAAGATTATGCAAGGTTATATATTCATGACTTGGTAAGGTTGCATAGGATTCCTCTATCCATCATATCGGACCGTGGTACTCAATTTACTTCACACTTTTGGAAGTCCTTTCAAAGGGGTCTAGGTACGAGAGTTAAGCTTACTACGGCCTTTCACCCGCAAACGGATGGACAAGATGAAAGGACTATCCAAACACTTGAGGATATGCTTAGGGCTTGCGTATTGGAACTTAAGGGTAGTTGGGATGATCATTTTTCATTGATTGAGTTTGCCTATAACAATAGTTATCATTCTAGCATCGGTATGGCTCCTTTTGAGGCTCTCTATGGGAGGCGTTGTAGATCACCGGTTGGGTGGTTTGAGGTTGGTGAGGTGGCCTTGTTAGGACCAGATCTAGTTATGGAGGCTCTTGAGAAGGTTAGGATGATTAGAGAAAGGTTGAAGACGGCCCAAAGTCGCCAAAAGTTCTATGCCGATGTGAGGAGAAGGGCTCTTGAATTTCGAGTTGGTGATTGGGTCTATTTGAAGGTGTCACCCATGAAGGGTGTGGTTCGTTTTGGTAAGAAGGGTAAGTTGAGCCTATGATACGTGGGTCCTTATAAGGTGATGAGTAGAATTGGCAAGGTAGCTTATAAGTTGGAATTGCCTAGCGAAATGAATTTGGTTCATCCGGTATTTCATGTGTCTATGTTGAGGAAGTGTGTGGGTGATCCGAATGCCATCGTGCCTCTTGATGTTATGGGTGTTGTTGAAGATAATTTGACCTATGAAGAGGTTCCGGTCCAGATTTTAGATAGACAAGTGAAGAGGTTGAGAAACAAAGATGTGGCTTTCGTTAAGGTCCTTGGGAGAAATCAACAAGTTGAAAGTGCTACTTGGGAGGCCGAAGCGGACATGCAAAGGCGATATCCTTATCTTTTCCACTCCACTCAAGCCTAAGGTATTGACCTAAGTCCTTTATAAAATCTCAGGTCTTAAGTTCAGCCACCATGTCATTGCATACATTCATGTTTAAGTTAACAAGTTCATTGTGGTTTTACAACTATGTTGAAGTCTTTGAAATGAGGTGTAAGTGCATTGTTGCATCCTTATGAGGGCTGAATTTGTCATGTTTGTGTCTCTCATGTACATTTCTTTGACATTCAGGGAAGAGTGTTCCCAAGGGGGAGATATTGAAACGACCCCAAAAATGCCCGAAAATGTACTTCGAAAACACCTAAAATTATAATTTCCATATATCTCAAAATCCATGCATTATTTCGGAAATTTGACTTCATATTCTTATTCAGGGGGTCAAATTAAGTGGGAAATGGGTCTAACCCGAATTTTAGAGCAACCGTATCAAAATTCGAAAATCGCAAAAATGCGATTTTGAAGGACAACTTTAAAGGGGCATATCTCTTAGCACACAAGGAACTGGAAGGAGCTCAAACTATCAAAATTAAAGCTCTGTGAGTTAGCTTTCCAACGCAATTTGTTTCACCTCATTCAGAGTTCGGACGAAGAAGTTATGCCCATTTTCGTAAAATTTGTCTGGCAGAAAATGCAATTTTCAGTAACCGAAAACACTGTTCACCCGTCTCATTTTTTTTCCTAAGTGTTGGGACGTTTTTTTATAAAAAGGGGACATATCCATACTTAGTCATTTAACTTCAAAACACTCAAAAGCACTCTCTAAACCCTCTTCAAAAATTCCACCAAGATCATTCACCAAATTCAAGAATCCCAAGCTTTAATTCCGGATTCAAGATTCAATCTCAAGCAATTCTCCATTCCAATCTTCATCAAGAATTCTCCAAAGTTGAGGTATGTGGGTTTGATTGTGGAAACCTTCCTTTCCACAAGTCCAACCATTTATCCTCTATTACTACTTCAAGTTTATGGGTCCTTATGTTTATTTATGAACTCTTGAGTATGGAATCACTACTACACACCCTATTAAGGTCTATCTTGCATATTATCATGAAATGGTATTATTATGTGATGTTTATAGTTTTCATGCCTCCATGATCAAATTATGAAGATTGTTATATATGTATATATATATATATGTACGTTGTTGGTGGGCTGTTTTATATGGATTTTGAAATTTGTGGGACTTAGCACTCTTGAAACACATGATTTTATTTACATGAACAAGTAGCCCACCATATGTTTGATAAAATGTCATTTATAGGATTCTTATGAAATGGAAGGTTCAATGTACGTCCTATGAGTCGGATGATTATATAAATATTGAAATGATGATGAAATGGATACATGTATATGATTTTCTCTATATAGTGTGTGAGTCCACCAAGCCTAGCTCGGGGGGTTGTAGGCCTGGGTAACCGTATCGAGGGGTTGGTACCTTGGTTGCCTAGTACGGGGTAGTAGGCCCGTATAACCATATCGAGGGGGTTGGTACCTTGGTTGCCTAGTACGGGGTAGTAGGCCCGTATAACCATATCGAGGGGTTTGTACCTTGGTCCCTAGCTCGGGGTGGTAGGCCGGGTAACCACATTGAGGGGTTTGTACCTCTTTCGCCTCTCCAAGGGGGTGGTAGGCCTTGGAAATACTATATTGATTGTCACTCACTACACATATACTATGTCCTACTAAATATGATTTTTATATAAGCATCATTATACATATCATCTCATTAATATGCTATTTATCGGGTACGATTATGCATTTTGCCTATGATGTCCATCAATTGTTGCATTGCATTGCATTCCATATACTTAGTACATTCAAATGTACTAATGCATACTCTATGCCTACATGATGTCACCATGTAGGAACCAGAGCACCATCTGACCATCCTCTTCCGCGTGGCTAATTCGATTTTCTAGTGAGCTTATTGGTGAGTCCTCCATCCCGGGGACGTTGCTTATGATCTCATGCTATGTATAAGACTTTTCCTTTTTAATTATATTTTGACTATGAGGGTGAGCCCGGTAGTTTGTCTCGGCCCCCGCTAAGTATCAATATTTAGAGGTGGTGTTGGACAAGTTGTGTATTATGTTTGAGTTTGACTCATCTATGGTATTTATGTATTATTCTCTTTTTCTCTTGCTCCCTTAGTCCCAATTTCCCCTTGATTATGCTTATCACTTATGGTCATTTTAATTGCTTTCGCGACCAAGGATGTGTAATGATATGCTATGAGGCTTGTTTGGGGTTCCCTCGGGTTTCCCCATTCGCCGGTCATGTCTAAGTCCTAGGCTTGGGTCGTGACAGGAATACATAGTCCCCATATACTCTTTTGAAGAAATGAACTTCAATCCTTACTCTTTACTCTCAACTCAAAACTCAAGTCTTAAAACAAAGTTAAAACATTTGTAAAAGACTTTTGGAAAACTCTAAAAAACTTCTCTTAACTTGACTCTTAACTTTCCTTGAATTGAATAATGGATTCAAGGCACATGATCTCATGTTATGGCTGATTTCCTATTGTTTAGACGTATCTTAGAGTGTAGAAATCGACCAGAAAATATAGGTACGCTTCAAAGGAGATCGTACGGAAAGAAGTGGGCAAGGGTAGAAGACCTGGCGTCCCTGGTACTCTGAGTGGCGTGGGGTGCCTGAAGAAAACTTCAGATCCTAGGTTGGGGCGCATTGGCTGGCGCGACTCCCTAGAGCCCAAACTAGAGAACCCCAAGTGGGGCACTCTGGTTGGCGCGGCGCCCTAGACCCCTGCCTAGAAAATCCCCGATTTTTCTTGCTCGTTTTCAACTCTAAACCATCTAGATTCAACTGGTTCTTTTCCCAAACACTTAGATTCGACTACATAAACAAAATATGCAAGAATCTACTCAAAACGACATCTAATTTCAAGAACTTATAGCAAGAACTTTTCAACAACTTCAACAATCAAGAACCCAATAGAAACTTCAAACAAACTCATCAAGAACTCAATTTCTATACTTTCAAGAACATAATTTCGCTAAATTAAATCATGATTATCGTGTGGGTGAACTAACCCAACGCTATGTGATCTCACTTACCTTGTAAGGATCACTCTTTGGTGAAATCTACAAGCAAATCTTCAAGAACTTGGCGATTCCTTGCTTCTTCATCTCTTTTCTCCTCTTATTTTCTCTTCTCTCAAAACCCTAACTTATTTTCAATAGTGTAAACTGAATCCAATAAGTTTAGACCCCAACTTAATTACCAAAAATGAATTTAATTAATTGGGTAGTGAAAAGACCATAATACCCTTCTAAAATCCGGTTTTGACTTTCTTTATCTAGACAACCCAACTTCAAATGGGCATATCTCCCTCATACGAACTCGAAATTGAGCAAACTCGGCGGTGTTGGAAAGATAATTCAAATATCTTTCCTACGGTATCTTTTAGCACACCTAAATCATCCTGAGATAGTTATGGTCGCTTGAAGTTGACCCCAAACTCATACTTAGCTTAACTTTGTCAAACTTTCCAAATTTGATTATTTCCAACAACGGTTTCTTTCTAATTCTTAGTATTTCTAGTAGCGGGGTGTTACAAGGTGTCATGATATGACACACTAACTTGGAACGGGTGTCACGATTCGGCATACTAATAGTTTGGGTATGGGTTCCATGAGAGGATCAATGACTTGTTGTATATGTGTATTATTGAGAATGTGGAATTGTACATTGATCCTGAAATGATGACTAATATTGTATATGTTCAGTATATGCTTGTTTTATTATGTTGTGATTATTTTCATATGTTTCACTTGTTGGAATAGTCGCGTGATCCTACCAATACATTACTGATATTGCACTTGCTCTTTCTTTGTTGAGTATAGGGCATCTTCAGGCGGCTACTGACAGACCTCATCTAGGAAATCTGTGATCAATCGAATTCAAGGGTGAGTCAGTTCTTCTAGGCTGCCATGAGTTCTCTTTTTGCTTAGTCCATCTTATTCGGACTTAGACTAGTACTTTAGTTATTCTCTTGTTAGATGGATTGTGCCCATTTTCTTAGACTTGTCGTTCGTAGATGTTGGTACATTGACTTTCAGGTTCTAGGCATTATTTCCGCAATTGTTTTGTTAGACTTCGGAGTTTATGGGAACTCTCTATTTTTCCTTTAGACATTTAAACAAGTTTCCGTATCTTTAAATGCTCTAGTTGTGTTAGTTTGGTTAGTTGGGTTGTAGTAATGGTTCTCCCACCGGAGGGTTAGTGTGGGTGTCAATCACGATGGTTTGAATCATGACAATCCACTTCATAATTAATAGGGATAAAATGGTAAACTCAATATGTCAATTATTATTTTCTTAATAAGTGTATCAATTCAAAAGTGGACAAGTAATTAAGAACAGAGGAGTATTAAAATTACAAAATATTAAGTGTATTCTATCTTGTCATGTCAGTAATCATAAATTTACAAAAAAAAAAATGGTTGTGTAACTCATGTATTGGTTATTGGGATTGAGTTAGATCCAAAACTCATTTTTTATAAAATTTATATGAATCTTTTTTATTAACTACCTATGTAAAACATTTTCATTCTCTAATAAATTCTTCTTCCCCTCTTGTTATGCATAGTTTTGAAAAATAAAACAAAACTATCACATAGTGTGATTTTCACCGTTATTTGAGTTCGTTCAAACTCTATAATTTGAAATATCGCTATTACAAAATTATTTATTCCGTTCTATCCCTTGATTATTAATTAAGGGTACGTACATAAAGATTACAACTTCAAATATGGAATTTTGACTTTCATCATGAGATGTTTATTCATTGTTACTATAAAATGTCTTTCTTCCTTGCCCAAATAACACAATCATCCAATATCTCCTTCATCCCATATTTAAACACAAAACCTTTCTCAACCAACTTTTTTGATCCCCACTTGATTTCTCTCTTGGGGTCATTCAAGTACCTGAGATTGACAAGTTTTAGGAAAGGAAACTAAACATCACATTTGACAAAAATATCACCATATTCATGACAGGAAATTTTACTCCATGTTACCAATTGATCAAATTTCTATATTCAGGGGTGGGATGGTCAAGGGGTGTGTGTTGAAAATATAATAAATAATAAAAGTGTTGCTCTCTCTAACAACTTAAGTTTTTAAGGGCCCGTTTGGCCTTGCGATATGGTATATAGTATCATGCTATGGAATCATGAGATGAAATTGAAGTTTTGGTTGGACATGCGATATGGAATTTTTGTGTTGTATATTTTCTCATAAACATAAAAATCTCATAAGTTGTAAAACTATTAAAATAGCCCCAATTGTTTATTCAATCTTATCAAATAAACAAAAATTTATAAAATCGCATAATAAACTATTACAAAGATATTTATTCTCCACTTAAGTAATTGTTTCATCTAACTTTAATTTAATAAAAAAAAATTGAACAAAATATTAGTATACTAGTCTTTAATATAATCCTCCCACATAGTACGGACAATTTCCTCACGTTGAACTTGCATTTCTCGATCATGTGACCAAGAAGACGAACCAACATTGTTATTTTGAGCCATTTGTTGGTCAATATCATCCGCAACTATATCTTCATGCTCATAGACCATAAATATTTCATCACTTTAACAACCGTTGGTGTGAGTTAAAGTGACTATATGTTGGTGAGAATAATAATTTTTTTGTTGGTGAGAATAATAAATTTTAAAAAGTAATGATGTTATTATAAATTTTATTTTCATATGAAATAAATGGTTAGTAGATATAAATGTGGGGTTGTTTTAACAAAATATAAACTCGTGGATCAATTTTTTGTATTAAAATATCTCAAATCATGATATGGAATTACCATATAATTCCATATCATGATTTTTGGAGAATATGGAATCATGAGATGGAATCAGCGTAAAATCGCATGTCCAAACGCTGATTCCATCTCACGATACCATATCGTGATATGGTATCGCATGGCCAAACGCCTACTAAATAAGATGATCACACACTTCAACATGGTATCAGCGTAGACAAAGGTCCCAAGATCAAATCTTACCGCCACCCATATTTTAAAAAAATTCTCACGTGTTTGGATCATGAAATCAGACCTGCACGTGAAAAGGCATTTAAAACAAAGAAAATGGCTTTCTTAATAAAAGGATAGAAAATAAGTTTTAAGTGACATTCTATGTTTATTTTATCCTCCTTACCCACCCAATTTCCCCAACCCTACCCCTTGACCATCCCAAAAACCTTTGATTAATTATAAAGGAAACTCAACCATCCCACCACAACCCAAGTCAGTTATCAAGGAAGTAATGTAATGTACAATGCAAGATTGATAACAACATCTTACTCTTGGTTGACCTTAAACTCTGGATAATTGTGTTGATAGTAATTGCCAATCTCTGCAGTAGAAACAAATGAGCTAGCACACAAGAAACGTCCATTGAGAGAACCAACATTATTCATGAAGAACATATGAGCTTCAGACACATCTTCAATATGCACTATTGGAACTTTTCCGTTAAGTTCCTCTAAAAACTTGAGTGAATTGCAGGGAATCTCCTCTTGAGTTAACATTGACAAGAACATAGCACCACTTGTTGGGATATAAGGTAAGTGTGTCCACCTACAAGGCCACAACATAATGTAACCACCTCCAAACCTTCTTTCTCAAACTTCAATATCTCTCTCTGCTAGCATCTTTGACTCTGTATGGTCCTATAAATAAACAAATAACCAAATTTTAAGTTTTATGCATGTTTCACACTCTAACTACATCGGTTGTTCGTTTTCTCTACCTGAAATCACTACTTATGTATTAGTAAAACATACTTTGAAGCTGACTAGGATAATAATTTGTTCCATTTTTCTACTGAAACTATCAACATCTACTCAACTAGTTGTGTTCTAGTGTGTGTGTATATATATATATAGAGAGAGAGAGAGAGAGATAATGAGAGTTCATGTAGATAAAAGGAACAACTGATAGTTGAAATATGAAATTCATGAAAATTTTAGGATTATAATAATATAATGCATAAATTAAGCTCACCCAAAGCCACTGATTAGTGTAAGGATTTGAGAAATTATGAGGTGTCCAACATGTTTCATCCATTAATTCTTTGAAAGTAATTCCATCTTCCTTCAATGGGGAGGCAGCTAGAATGGAGTCAGTATAAATTAGTCTCTTCACTTCCCACTTTTAAGGCAAATCCTTCCAATTTTCTTCACTCCATCAACTGTTGCTTCTGTTCTATCTTTGTACTATTTCATATATCAAGGTCAACTAAAGTTACTTATAAAAGAAATAAAAATAAAAAGATATGGCTCATATTGTGTTAGACATAGTGTTAAAATCATGCCTATAATTATAAATCTTTGTGAATAAATAATTTCTAATTTATCAATTCTTGATTTATCAATGTTTATCATGGTATCAAAGTTTATAAAATATTTAAAAGAAATATAAAAAAATTCAGTCAAAGAAAATTTTGATTGACTCTCGAAATTTCAATGTCACGTATATTAAAACAAAAATAATACATATTATTGTAAATCAATTTATTTGATGATGAAAAAAAATACTAATTATAATGTCAATGCATAGAAATCAAACTCAATTAGAATTGGGATAAGTTTCTAGAATTTGAACTTGGAAAGTTAAGGTAAATCTTGAATGTGTAAATCACTAAGCCATCCTTTAGTTTTGTATTCAAAATCAACATATATATATATATATATATATATATATATATATATATCTCCCCCTTCTAAATCCGCCCCTGATAATTCAATACCTGAGATCCTTGAGAATGCAATAAAGGGGTAACGAGATGGAAAACAAATTCATAGCCTTGAATAGCTACCTCAAATTCCTCTGCCCTATAAATGTCACCTTCAAATAAGTTTAATCCTTCATCTGCACCACTTAAGCTCTTCAATAGTCCCACCTTTGACTCATCCTCTACATTTAAATCAACTTAACAAATCATTTTTAAAAACATCCACACACACTACGAAAATACACGTGGAAAATAGATTTTCATTGAAATATTGAAAAAATTCTTAATTTTTTTTGTGTAAAAACACTAGTCTTTTTTCTTTCTTTCTTGGTTGATTCAATCTAAATATCTGTAAAAATATCACTGAACATTTTTCAGTGAAAATTTTTAATAGAAAAATAATTATTCGAGCGACAAAACTTAGGAATAAAGGAAATTAAAAAGCATACCTAGGTTTCTTAGTGTAGCATGAACAATGTAACCTTTATCCAAAAGTTTTTTAACAAGAGAAGAACCTATGTACCCTGCACCTCCTGTAACAACAAACTTTGTAAGTGTTTTTCTCCTCCATTTGTTGGGTCTTTTGCTTTTTCTCTTCCTGCTCTGCCATTTCTATAATTGGGTTATGACCTTAAAGTGATTGATAAATGGAGCTTGTGGACTATATATAAAACTAGGGGACCCCAAATTTGGTACTATATCTCTATATAGAAATTAAAATCTTAGGTATGTTGACGTTGTAATGAAATATTTATAGTATCATGGTCCATGAATGCAACTTAACATGTGTTTATATCTCATTATTATGCTAAGTACCAAAAAATTGAGTATCACTATTCAAATTCATGATACTCCCCTTGTCTCTAATTACTTGCCAAATTTTCCTTTTTTTATATGTCCCTTTTTACTTGTCTATTTTGACGAATCAAGAAAAGACAATTTTTTTTATCTATTATACCTTCAATTAATTAATTTTGAAAAAGGTAGAACTTCTTGAAAATTTTAAATTTTTAATTCATCCATGTAACGACATGTTCCTGTCGTTATAGAAAAGCCAACGGGGAAAATTTTTGGACCGAAAAACTTTTTGATAGTAATTTGAAATTCCCAACCTGGTCAAAATTTGGACGAATCGGAGTCAGTGAGGTTTAAGGAAATCTGGTAACAAATGGGAGATCTAATTATGAATTTGACCACATGAGTAGATAGCTTAGACGTTCAAGAAACTGTACGACTTTACGAAATCGAATTCTGGCAAGTAGAACTCCCAAAACTAATCTTAGCGTGAACGGGTATTTTCTGAGTGTCATGGGATGAATGTGTGTTGTGAAATGAGGGTTTGGAACTCTTAATTTCGCTCTTTATTTCCGTGCAAGCCGCCAAGGCGGGATTTTTCCCGCTAGGGGTGGGGCCGTTGTGGCGGGATGTGGGCTGCCATAGTGGGACAGACGGGACTTAAGTCGAAAATAAACCCCAAAAATGTTATTATTCTACAACATTCGATCTTGAGAGCTAAGGAAAGACCCAGGGATATTTCTTGAAGGTTTTCCACCTCTTCTAGCACCAAATGTAAGGTTTTTACTCCCCGAATCCATTTTTCGATCCGTAGAACTTATTTCTTGGATAATTATTGATGGGGGATGATTTTGATCTGGGAATTATGGTGGAAAAAGTCATAATCTAGGTATAGGGATCAAGGGTTTGACCTAGGGTTGATATTATTGATTATAATCCGGGTAATTAGGTCTTGTTTATTGATCCTCGCGTTATATTGATTGTTTGTAAACCAAGAACAAGCGGAAAGAATTCGGAAAGGGAAGAATCAAGTTTCTTAGGGGATTCAAGCTTTGTTCGAGGTAGGTGATGGTTGTGATTTCATGTTTGTGATGTATGTTAGTAATTGCTTCATTATAATGCATATATGTATGTGAATGTTGCACTATTGATCACACTAATCATAAATAAATATGAATAAAGGATTGTCTGCCATGAATCAACACTTGATTGTACGATTGTGAGAATATACATTGTGGTTGTGATTGTGGCTTGTTGAATGGAACGGGTGTCACGTTCCGACACTAACTGGGATCGGATGTCACGTACCAACATATATATTGGAACGGGTGTCACGATCCGACACACTAACTTGGAACGGAATTCATGATCCGACACATTAATAGTTTGGGTATGGGTTCCATGAGAGGACCAATGACTTGTTATATATACGTATTATTGAGAATGTGGAATTGTACATTGATTCTAAAATGATGACTAATATTGTATATATTCGATATATGCTTGTTTTATTATGTTGTGATTATTTGCATATGTTTCACTTGTTGGAATAGTCGTGTGATCTTACCAGTACACTGTGGTTGTGTACTGATACTGCACTTGCTCTTTCTTTAATTTGTTGAGAACAAGGCATCTTCAGGCGGCTACTGACAGACCTCATCTAGGAGATCCGTGATCAATCGAATTCAAGGGTGAGCCAGTTCTTCCAGGCTGCCATGAGTTCTCTTTTTGCTCAGTCCATCTTATTTTGACTTAGACTAGTACTTTAGCTATTCTCTTGTTAGATGGGTTGCACCCATTTTCTTAGACTTGTCGTTCGTAGATGTTTTGGTAAATTGATTTTCAAGTTCTAGGCATTATTTCTGCAATTGTTTTGTTAGACTTCGGAGTTTATGGGAACTCTCTATATTTCCTTTAGACATTTAAATTTGCTTTCGTAGCTTTAAATGTTGTAGTTGTGTTAGTTTGGTTAGTTGGGTTGTAGTAACAATTCTCCTACCGAAGGGTTAGTGTGGGTGTCAATCACGATGGTCTGGGTCGTTACAATCCACTTCATAATTATAGGGGTAAAATGGTATACTCATTTATGTCAATTATTGTTTTCTTAATAAGTGTGTCAATTTAAAAGTTGACAAGTAATTAGGGACAGGGGGAGTATTAAAGTGTATTATATCTTGTCATGTCAGTAATCATGAATTTACAAAAAAAAAAATGGTGGTGTAGCTCATGTATTGGTTATTGGGATTGAGTTAGATCTAAAACTCATTTTTTATAAAAGGGAAAAAAGGCGGATTTACCCCCGAACTTTAATAAATGGTATGTCTATGCCCTCCGTTATACTTTGCGTCCACATAAGCCCCTGCCGTCCAATTATAAGTACACACATGCCCCTCTCACTAACGGACCCCTCATTTTTAACACGTGTCTTAATCCTAATGAACTATCCGTTTGACCTTTTTTTTAACCCATAAACCGACTATCCGCCCCATAACCCAATACCTACCCAATTTCCTCTAAAAGTCATCCTAATTAAAAGACCCAAATTAACAGGTCCCATATCTCACACACAAAACCCTAGCCTAGTTCTGTGTTCCCCTGCAGTTTCTCCTTTTCTTCTTCTGAAATCACCAAACAATTTCCAAAATTGCTAGCACACCTCCACATCTCTGTTTTTGTGTATAACTTCTAATAGAAGTCAGTGATCTTCCCATTGATCCTTGTTGGGTCATCAGTGGTTACTTCTTGTACATGAATTGTTTTATGTTATTGTATCTTTTGTGAGAGAACTTGGTGATCCTATCATCCTCTTTAAGACAAAGAGACGTAGACTTTTGTTTCCATGAGCACTCTTCATTTTTATTGACTTCCTCATAATCCATTAATAATGTAACTTTCATCCTCAGTCAAAGTCGTCACAGCAAGCATTCTGTCCATATCTGCTAACTGGCTGAGGATGTTCTTTCTTTAAGAGTAAAATTTCCTTGCAAACTTCTAACCTATTCGTTGAGTTTTGCTTTGAGTGCCCTCATTTTACAAGCCAAGATGAGGGAGATGACAGATAGATGAAAAATTGACTACGAAATTATGACCAACACATGATAAATTCGACGAAGACAAGGTGGAATCGACCAACAAACTGGAATAGACGAAAGAACTAGGCTAGGGTTTTGTGTGTGAGATACGGGACCTGTTAATTTGGGTCTTTTAATTAGGTTGCCTTTTAGAGGAAATTGGGTTATGGGGCGGATAGTTGGTTTATGGGTTTAAAAAAAAGGGTCAAACGGGTAGTTCATTAGGATTAAGACACGTGTAAAAAATGAGGGGTCCGTTAGTGAAAGGGGCATGTATATACCTATAATTGGACGGCAGGGGCTTATGTGGACACAAAGTATAACAGAGGGCATAGACGTACCATTTATTAAAGTTCGGGGGTAAATCCATCCTTTTTCCCTTTATAAAATTTATATGAATCTTTTTCATTAACTACCTATGTAAAACTTTTTCATTCTTCAATAAATTCTTCTTCCCCTCTTGTTATGCATTGTTTCGAAAAATAAAATAAAGTATCACATAGTGTGATTTTTACCGTTATTTGAGTTCGTTGAAACTCTATAATTTGAAATATCACTATTACAGAATTATTTATTCCGTTCTATCCTGGAATTATTAATTAAGGGTACGTACATATAGATTACAACTTCAAATATGGAATTTTGACTTTCATCATGAGAAGTTTATTCATTGTTACTGTAAAATGTCATTCTTCCTTGCCCAAATAACACAATCATCCAATATCTCCTTCATCCCATATTTGAACACAAAACCTTTCTCAACCAACTTTTTTGATCCCCACTTGATTTCTCTCTTAGGGTCATTCAAGTACCTGAGATTGACAAGTTTTAGGAAAGGAAACTAAACATCACATTTGACAAAAATATCACCATATTCATGGCAGGAAATTTTACTCCATGTGACCAATTGATCAAATTTCTATATTCAGGGGTGGGATGGTCAAGGGATGTGTGTTGAAAATATAATAAATAATAAAAGTGTTGATCTCTCTAACAACTTAAATTTTTAAATGAGATGGTCACACACTTCAACATGGTATCAGCGTAGACAAAGGTCCCGAGATCAAATCTTACCGCCACCCATATTTTAAAAAAATTCTCACGTGATTGGCTCATGAAAAAGAATCAGACCTGCACGTGAAAAGGCATTAAAAACAAAGAAAATGACTTCCTTAATAGAAGGATAGAAAATAAGTTTTAAGTGACATTCTATGTTTATTTTATCCTCCTTACCCACCCAATTCCCCCGACCCTACCCCTTGACCATCCCAAAACCTTTGATTAATTATGAAGGAAACTCAACCATCCCACCACAATCCAAGTCATCGGTAATGCACATTGTAATAAGATTGATAATAACATCTTACTCTTGGTTGACCTTAACTCTGGATAATTGTGTTGATAGTAATTGCCAATCTCTGTAGTAGAATCAAATGAGCTAGCACACAAGAAATGCCCATTGAGAGAACCAACATTATTCATGAAGAACAAATGAGCTTCACACACATCTTCAATATGCACTATTGGAACTTTTCCATTAACTTCCTCTAAAAATTTGAGTTTATTGTACAAATTCTCCTCTTGAGTGAACACTGACAAGAATATACCAGAAGTTGTTGGGATATAAGGTAAGTAAGTGTGTCCACCTACAAGGCCACAACATAATGTAACCACTTCTAAACCTTCCTTCTCAAACTTCAATATCTCTTTCTCTGCTAGCACCTTTGACTTTGTATAGTCCTATAAATAAATAAAATAACCAAAATTTATGTTTTATGCAAGTTTCACACTCTAACTACATATCGATTGTTCGTTTTCTCTACATGAATTATCGCTACTTACGTATTAGTAAAACATACTTCGAAGCTGAGTAGGATAATAATTTGTTCTATTTTTCTACCTGAACTATCAACATCTACTCAATTAGGTGTGTTTTAGTATATATATATATATATATATATATATATATATAGATAGATAGATAGATAGATAGATAGATAGATAGATAGATAGATAGATAGATAAATAATGATAGTTCATGTAGAAAAAAGGAACAACTGATAGTTGAAATATGAAATTCATGAAAATTTTACGATGATAATAATATAATGCATTAGTTAACCTCACCCAAAGCCACTGATGAGTGTAAGGATTTGAGAAATTAAGAGGTGTCCAACATGTTTCATCCATTAATTCTTTGAAAGTAATTCCATCTTCCTTCAATGGGGAGGCAGCTACAATAGAGGCAGTATAAATAAGTCTCTTAACTGTCCCACTTCTAAGGCAAATCCTTCCAATTTTCTTCACTCCATCAACTGTTGCTTCTGTTCTATCTTTGTACTATTTCATATATCAAGGTCAATTAGAGCTACTTACAAAAGAAATAAAAATAAAAAGATATGGCTCATATTGTGTTAGACATAGTGTTAAAATCATGCTTATAATTATAAATCTTTGTGAATAAATAATTTCTAATTTATCAATTCTTTAACATGGTATCAAAGTTTATAGAATATTTAAAAGAAATATAAAAAAAAGTCAAAGAAAATTTTGATTGACTCTCGAAATTTTGAAGTCACATATATTAAAACGAATACATATTATTATAAATCAATTTATTTGATGATGAAAAAAATAATACTAATTATAATGTCAATGCATAGAAATCAAACTCAATCCGAATTGGGGTAAGTGTCACGAATTTGAACTTGGAAAGTTAAGGTAAATCTTGAATGCCTAAATCACTAAGCCAACCTCTAGTCTTGTATTCCATACCTGAGATCCTTGAGAAATGAGAATGCAATATATATATGTAATATATTTTTTTTATCAAAAAAGTTTGAATGAACACCCTCGCCCCCTTCTAAATCCGCCCCTCATAATTCCATACCTGAGATCCTTGAGAATGCAATAAAGGGGTAGCAACATGGAAAACAAATTCATAGCCTTGAATAGCTTCCTCAAATTCCTCTGCTCTATAAATGTCAGCTTCAAATAACTTTAATCTTTCATCTGCACCACTTAAGCTCTTCAATAGTCCCACTTTTGACTCATCCTCTACATTTAAATCAACTTAACAAATCATTTTATCAAAACATCCACACACTACAAAAACATGCGTGGAAAACAAATTTTCATTGAAACACTGGAAAAAAAAATGTGTAAAAGTCTATTTTTTTCTGTTCTCGTTGATTCATTCAAAATATCTATGAAAATACCACTGAACATTTTTCAATGAAATTTTTTAATAGAAAAATAATTATTTTTTGAGGAATTCGAGCGACATAACTTAGGAATAAAGGAAATTAAAAACATACCTAAGTTTCTTAGTGTAGCATGAACAATGTAACCTTTATCCAAAAGTTTTTTAACAAGAGAAGAACCTATGTACCCTGCAACACCTGTAACACAAACTTTGTAAGTGCTTTTCTCCTCCATTTGTTGGGTCTTTTGCTTTATCTCTTCCTCCTCAGCCATTTCTATAATTGGGATATGATCTTTAAGTGATTGATAAATGGAGCTTGTGGGCTATATAAAACTAGGGGACCCCAAATTTTGGTACTATATCTCTATATAGAAATTTAAATCTTAGGTATGTTGACGTTGTAATGAAATATTTATAGTACCATGGTCCATGAATGCAACTTAACATGTGTTTATATCTCATTATTATGCTAAGTACCAAAAAATTGAGTATCACTATTCAAATTCACGATACTCTCTCCGTCTCTAATTACTTGTCAAATTTTCCTTTTTTTATATATCCCTTTTTACTTGTCTATTTTGATAAATCAAGAAAGGACAAATTTTTTTACCTATTATAATTTCAGTTAATTAATTTTGAAAAAGATAGAACTTCTTGAAAATCTTAAATTTTTAATCCATCCACTTCATAATTAATAGGGGTAAAATGGTAAATTCAATATGTCAATTATTGGTTTCTTAATAGGTGTGTCAATTCAAAAGTGGATAAATAATTAGGGACAGAGGGAGTATTAAAATTACAAAATATTAAAGTATATTCTATCTTGTCATGTCAACAAGAGTGAACCCACATGGAGGTCAGGGGTTCACCCGAACCCCCTCGTCGAAAAATTACATTGTATATATAAGGTCTATTTTTTATTTTATGAGTACATATATTAAAATGAACCCCCTCAAAACAAAAGAGAAGCATGGCTTAGCGGCTAAGGGGTTCAACTTTGAGTCTTTGACCGAGATGTTTGGGGTTCAATTCACACTTGTAACATTTTCCCACTTGTTTTTTTTTTTTTTTTTTTTTTTTTTTGCTTTGAGAGGCTGAATGAGCTCTTTTTGGGCTCAAATCCAACTCCATTTCATTGTTTTTGGAAGGCTGAATGGGCTCTGATTTCGGGCTCAAATCCAACTCAATGAAATGCCTCATTGTTTTGGTTCAATGTAAAACTTTATTATTTTTGTTATCATTATTTTTATCTCTATGCTATTTTTTTTTCTCAATTTATCTTTGTTTAAATTTGTTAGACATAGTTTAGATACTTTTGTCTACTATTTTTCTTATTTATACTTCTCATTTTATTTCTACATAAATCTCTTTTCATGTACTAACGATGAATTATTATAAAATTTGAAATTGATTTACAAAAAATATTATATAAAATAAATTAGATAAAAGTTAATCGAATGAAGAAATTTAAAAGTCGTGAATAATCTTTTAATAAAATCTAATTAATTGATTACCCCCCCCCCCTCTTTAATTTTATAGTATTTCTTTCTTCTTCTTTTTTCAGTTCGATTTTAAAAAGATGAAAACTAAACCAAACTTATTTGTTTTATTTATCATTTGTCTTTTTCACAAATGACTAACCTAGTAAATTGAATTAAATGAACTAAAAAATCGACGATGTCAATTATTTATCTTATGAATATTTATTATAATATCTTGGTGGTTGAATTAAAAATAAAAAGAGTAGAACACTGGAATATAAAAGAGGAAAAAAGCACAAGAAATATTTTTTTTAAAAGCTCGATGAAATAGGGTAAAAGTAAAAAAAAAAAAACTTAACGCAGTATGACAAGGCAAGTTAAACTTATTGGATTCAAATTACTAGTTTCCTCCTATCTCGCTCAGTTTTTCTTCTTGTAATTTTTACATGTTTTCTTCTTTATATTTCGAACCCCCTTCACAAAAATCCTGGATCCGCCACTGCATGTCAATAATCATAAATTTACAACAAAAAAAAATGGTGGTATAACTCATGTATTGATTTTTGGGATTGAGTTAGATCCAAAACTCATTTTTTATAAAATTTATATGAATCTTTTTTATTAACTATCTATGTGAAACTTTTTCATTCTTCAACAAATTCTTCTTCCCCTCTTGTTATGCATTGTTTCGAAAAATAAAACAAAGTGTCACATAGTGTGGTTTTCACCATTATTTGAGTTCGTTGAAACTCTGTAATTTAAAGTATCGCTATTATTGAATTATTTATTCCGTTCTATCCCGGAATTATTAATTAAGGATACGTACATAAAGATTACAACTTCAAATATGGAATTTTGACTTTCATCATGAGATGTTTATTCATTGTTACTATAAAATGCCATTCTTCCTTGCACAAATAACACAATCATCCAATATCTCCTTCATCCCATATTTGTACACAAAACCTTTCTCAACCAACTTTTTCGATCCACACTTGATTTCTCTCTTGGGATCATACAAGTACCTGGGAAAAACATATTCCCGGGGAAAATAATTAGTTACTTAAAATAAGGAAAATGACTTAGTTTAGTAGCAGAAACAAGTCTCATAAACAACATTATAAGTTCATTGTCTCATCTCCACCTTCTAATGACCCTAATGCCCACCCCTTGACCACCCCAGCCGTGTGGCATCCCACCCCATAATATAGTTTTAGGACAATATGTTTTTGCTTTTTTTACCAAAAAACACAAATAAATAAATAAGTCAGAACTACTTTTTTTCCTTAAGAACCCTTTCAAGAATTGGAAAACGTTTTCCATAGAACCAAACACAAGTCAAATTCTCCTTTAATTTGTGATTAATGCTATCAAATTATTTATTTTATCTTATTTTGGCTTTCCACCTGATTCGATATTCGTACTGTAGTTAGACTAATTATTCAAATTCACGTATTGCATGATTCATTTTTAGAGCACTCCCAACATGATATTTTCTCTACCAAGAGCTCAAACCCGAAACATATGATTAAATATGGAGAAATTTCAACCATCCCACCAGACCACAAGTCAGTAATCAGTAATAAGGTTGATATAATGTCTTACTCTTGGTTGACCTTAAACTCTGGATAATTGTGTTGATAGTAAGTGCCAATCTCTGCAGTAGAAACAAATGAGCTAGCACACAAGAAACGCCCATTGAGAGAACCAACATTATTCATGAAGAACAAATGAGCTTCACACACATCTTCAATATGCACAATTGGAACTTTTCCAATAAGTTCCTCTAAAAACTTGAGTGAATTGTAGAGAATCTCCTCTTGAGTTAACATTGACAAGAACATAGCACCACTTGTTGGGATATAAGGTAAGTAAGTGTTTCCACCTACAAGGCCACAACATAATGTAACCACTTCTAAACCTTCCTTCTCAAACTTCAACATCTCTTTCTCAGCTAGCATCTTTGACTCTACATAATCCTACAAATAATAAATAAATTACAAAATTTAAGTTTTATGCCATGTTTGTGAAAAAAACATGCAATGTCAATAATACACCTGAATTGTCACTTTTTTGCGAATTTCACACCCTAACTATTAGTTGTTCACTTTTTCTACCTGGATTATCAGTATTTGTATAAAACACACATTGAAGCTGACTAGGACAATGATTATCATTTTTTCTTTTTTCCACCTAAACTATCACCATCTACTCAACTAGGTGTGTGTTGATACATATATAGATGAATTTAGGGGTGTACATGGCCGGGTTAGTTCGGATTTTTCAAATATCAAACCAAACTATTTGTGTCGGATTTTTAAATTTATAAACCAAACCAAACCAATAAAACTCAGATTTTTCAACCTCGGGTTTTTTGGATTTTTTCGAGATTTTCGGATTATTTTGAGTTTTTCCAGTAAAGTATTCATACAAACATATAATTTACTTGTACTTCAAATATTTCTTTAGTCCTACCAAAATACAACTATCTAAGGTGTTTCTTAAGAAAATAACACAAAATATGATATGATTAATGACACTAAAATATCCAACAAAAAATAATAATGATGAAATCGCATAAAACAAATATTGCAAATTAACAAGTCATAATGAAAATGATCATAATTTAAAAGTATTAAATCATTCTAAAATAAGTTTAATAAGTATTAGTTACATGACTAAATATTAAAGGAAATTAAAATTAGATTATGTTTTTTAATTGTCTAAACCAATTGAAAACTAAAGAACAAATATTCAATATTATTGTCATTCTTAGTGTTGAATTGATTTTCTTTTTGCATTATTATTAATTTGATTTTGATTTAAGCTTTATTATAATTACCAACATCTATGGACTATAATCTTTATTGAACCATTCAGAATTCTAAGTTTCAAACTTGAAATAATATATTAAAAGATAAAAACTATGAAAAAGTATAAGAAATATTTAAAAATTATATCAAAGTTAATATTTTTATGTATAAAATAAAATTTTAAAATTATATATATAATGTCGGGTTGGTTTAGTCTCGAGTTGGTTTTTTTAGTTAACACCAAGCCAACCCAAATATAGTCGAGTTTTTTTTTTTCAATACCAAACCAAGTCAAACCAAATTACTAGTCGGAATTTTTTTTCGGTTTACGGTTTGGTATAATTGATAGTTAAAGACGTGAAACCCGAGAAAAAAATTATAAAAATTCAGATATATTTTTAACCATTAACTCTTATAATTTTATTAGTATTAACATAGAATAAATGGTAAGTCATCTAATATATTACTATATTATTAAGTATAAAACAAATGAAAAAATGGATTCAAAAGAGAAACATCAAGAAATTGGAGATTCATTGGATTCATTGTATATCTCTTAGCATGACACAATGATATAAAAAGCTTTATTAATGCATCATATTTATAGGAGCATAAATGAAATACTTAATTTTAAGTTTTGAATTGGACATATAACTTAAGAAAATAAAGAAGATTTTTCAATTTTGTAATGTTAAATTAAAGATATGTCAAATGTATCAAAATAATTTTGTTTCTTGTAATCTTAAACATGTCATGTGAACATTTGAAATTAAAGATTGCTAAAACGAGAAAGAATCATTTTTAAAAAATAAATTTTAAAAAATCAAACAAATTGAAACGAAGAGATCAAAAACATTAGGCTCACCCAAAGCCACTGTTTGGTGTAAGGATTTGAGAAATTAAGAGATGTCCAACATGTTTCATCCATTAATTGTTTGAAAGTAATTCCATCTTCCTTCAATGGGGAGGCAGCTACAACAGAAGCAGTATAGATAAGTCTCTTAACTCTCCCACTTTTAAGACAAATCATTCCAATTTTCTTCACTCCATCAACTGTTGCCTCTGTTCTATCTTTGTACTGTTTCAAATATTAAGGTCAAAATTACTTATAAAAGAAACAAAAATAAAAAGAAATAATAATCTTTTCTTTTCTAATTTATATGATACAGTTGAAATTTTGATATTTAAACTTTTAAATTTATCGTGAACTTAAACATAAGAGTTATAATTTTGTTTTTTAAAAAAAACATATTAAAACTATGCTAAATAAAAGTGTTAACCATAACATAAATGATTCAAAAAGATCAGGTAGAATATTCTATTTCAACTATGTAGAATTACACCATTAATGTTGTGTAAGATATGACTTCATATTGTGCGAGACATAGTGCTAAATTCACGTTTGTAATTATAGATTTTTGTATATAAGTAGTCTCTAGCTTATCTATAGTAAATAAGAAAATATAAAATACTTTTTTCAACTATTTTAATTCTTTATTTATCAATAGTTATCATAATATCATAGCTTATAAAATATTTTAAAAACATGTAAAGAAACTTCAGCCAAAGAAATCTTAATTGACTCTTGAAATTTCAATTATGACACATAAATTAAAATGAAGAGAGTACATAACTACATATTATAATAAATCAATTTTGATGATTAAAAAATAATAATTTATAATGTCAATCCACAAAACTCAAACCCAAACAAAATTGGAGATAAGAAACATAGTACGTAATGGATTCGGAATTTTTACTAAAGGTGTTTGAAAAATAAAAAATATAGTGTTTAATCTTATGTTCAAGGGACTCAATATCAAAATATATACACTAAAATAAATAAATAAAAAATGCTATATATTATAATGTAAATTTTTGATAAGTGTCATCAGTGGAAAAGGGGATGAAATTCCATACCTGAGAACCTTCAGAATGCAACAAAGGTGTGGCAACATGAAAAACAAATTCACAGCCTTGAATAGCCTCCTCAAATTCCTCTGCTTTATAAATGTCAGCTTCAAATAACTTTAATCTTTTATCTGCACCACTTAAACTCTTCAATAGCCCAACCTTTGACTCATCCTCTGCATTTAAATCAACTTAACTAATTATTTTTAAAAACATCCATATATATTGGAGTTATGTTGTTCGAATTCTTCAAAAATATCATCCGTTGACCCTCAAATCATTCAAAACATAAAGGATCTGATATAAGCATAATCACTACTAGAAATAAAGATTTTTAATCAATGAGAAATTTATGTTATAAAAACATGATTTTCCCGTTCATTTTCTATCAAACCAACTTACTACGAAAACACATGATGTTAAACAGATTCTCATTGAAATATTACTTGAAAACTTTCTAATTTTTTGTGTGAAAGACAACTATTTTTTCTTTTCTCACTTATTCAATTAAAATATTTATGAAAATACCCACTAAACATACCTAAGTTTCTTAGGGTAGCATGAACAATGTAACCTTTATCCAAAAGCTTTTTTACAAGAGAAGAACCTATGTACCCTGCACCTCCTGTAACACAAACCTTGCAGGTGCTTTTCTCCTCCATTTGTTGGGACTTTTGTTTTATCTCTTCTTCCTCAAAGCCATTTCTATATTTGGGATATATGATGCAAGTGATTGATAAATGGAGCTTATTGATGATATAATACTAAAGCCCATGTGTATTTTTTTTTTTTGTCCAATTGTACTATTATAGGTTAAAAGTCTAGTTTGGTGTATCTATATATATAGAAATTAAAAGGCTTTGTTACGTTGACATTGTAATATAATAAACTAATTATAGTATCAATGCAACCTAACATGTTAGTTGAAAGTCATCCCCATTATATTGCATGTTTTAAGATCCCATTATTATGCTTAGTACTAATAATTGAGTTTTGCGATTCAAATTCATGATATTGAAGTTAGAAAATATTAAAATGCATTATATCTTGTTATATTTTCCTCCCTTTTCTGTTAGGATTGAGATTTCAAGTTCAAATCCCACATAATGGTGTGCTAACGCATGTCATAATCATAGCTTCTATCATATATGTTCTACCTCACTTAATATCCCACTACTCTCTAATTTACTCTATGAAAGTCTAGTTTGGTGTATCTATATATATAGAAATTAAAAGGCTTTGTTACGTTGACATTGTAATATAATAAACTATTTATAGTATCAATGCAACCTAACATGTTAGTTGAAAGTCATCCCCATTATATTGCATGTTTTAAGATCCCATTATTATGCTTAGTACTAATAATTGAGTTTTGCGATTCAAATTCATGATATTGAAGTTAGAAAATATTAAAATGCATTATATCTTGTTATATTTTCCTCCCTTTTCGGTTAGGATTGAGATTTCAAGTTCAAATCCCACATGATGGTGTGCTAACGCATGTCATAATCATAAATTCTATCATATATGTTCTACCTCACTTAATATCCCACTACTCTCTAATTTACTCTATGAAAGAATTTATATACCTTTATATAGAGTTGTTTCTTAATTCCATCATGAATTGCGAGATGAGAAATTTACTCAAACTCTCTCTTAGAAATCGCCTCCAAGGATTTCTCAAAATGTTGAAAAATGGAGAAGAACCCCAAAATTTGGAAATAAACACTGCCAGGGTTCCACCGTGAACCCGGACCCTCGGCTCATTAACTCTCCGCGAATGCGAAGCTCTGACATCTAACCCTCCATGAACGTGGGAGCTCCTCCACAAACGTGGAGTTCTAGCCTCCTACCCTCCGCGAACGCGATCCAAACCTCGCAAACCAAATATGCTACCTAACTAAAATCGAAGTTCCGAACTCAATGGAACCAGTGAATCACGAATATGAGGTCTCCTTCACCCGAAACTTATATAAGTCACAAGAAACTAACATAACTCTTAAAAGGTCAAACTAAGCTCGGGACCTCTAAAAATCTAACCAAGACATATCGTAGGCCTAAAATCATCCCATGTATTCAAGGGAACTGTCGAAAATCCGATCCAAGCATCGAAATCCTAAATGTTGACCAAAGTCAATCCAAAGACTAAAATCTCAACAATTTCCAACTTAAGACATCAATTCCACAAAAAGACTCTGAAGTTGAATCAGGCCACTCTCTTAGACAAAATTTCACAATTTGGAAATGATGGAATCAACGAAATTTCATTCTGAGACTCAAAACTCCATGCCAAAAGACACTGAAATTCACATTTTAACAACTTTAGCCTTTCAAAACTGTAAATTACCATAATTCACTACTTTTTACTCAAAACTTGAAACCAATTTCACAAACCAATCAGAAATGACTCAGAGCAACAATTGGCACGGGTAAAATAGTAATTATACAAAAAATTCTAAATATGACATTCCGGGTCATTACAGAAACCCCTCTATTATAGCCAATAAAGGATAGTATATACATGTGTCTATAGTGCCTTATCAAAAAAAGGTATAACCCTATTGAAAAGTCACAATCTTTCGAATAGGGGTGTACAAAACCAAACCGAACCAAAAACCAAACCAAACCGCAAACCGAGTCAAACCGAACAAAAAACCCGACTAGTGGTTTGGTTTGACTTGGTTTGGTACTGGAAAAAAAAATCCGACTATATTTGGGTTGGTTTGGTTTTAACTTAAAAAAAATCAACCCGACATTATATATGTAATTTTAAAATTTTATTTTATACATAAAAATATTTACATTGATATAATTATAAAATATTTCTTATACTATTTCATAGTTTTTATCTTTTAATATATTATTTCAAGTTTAAAACTTAGAATTCGGAATGGTCCAATAAAGATTATAGTTCATAGATGTTGATAATTGTAAGAAAACTTAAATCAAAATCAAATTAATACTAATGCAAAAAGAAAATCAATTCAACACTAAGAATGACATTAATATTGAATATTTGTTCTTTAGTTTTACATTGATTTAGACAATTAAAATACATAATCTAATTTTAATTTTCCTTAAATATTTAGTAATGTAACTAATACTTATTAAACTTATTTTAGCATGATTTAGTACTTTTAAATTATGATCATTTTCATTATGACTTTGCAATATTTATTTATATGATGATTTCGTTATTATTTTTTATTGAATATTTTAGTGTCATCACTCATCTCATATTTTGTGTTATTTTCTTAAGAAACCCCTTAGATAATTATACTTTGATTGGACTAAAGAAATATTTGGAGCACAAGTTAATTATATGTCTGTATGCAAACTTTACCGAAAAAATCCGAGGTTTATTAGTTTGGTTTGATTTATGAATTAAAAAATTCGACACAATGGCTTGGTTTGGTAATTGAAAAACCTGAACCAACCCGAGGTTGAAAAATTCGAAAAAATCCGAATTTTATTAGTTTGGTTTAGTTTATAAATTTAAAATTTTTACACAAATAGCTTGATTTGATATTTGAAAAACCCGAATCAATCCGGTCATGTACACCCCTACTTTCGAATGTGAAAATGTGCTACTCAAATCTTTTCTCTTAGTGCTCTTTAAAAAAAAATACTCTCATTTTTCGTTTACACTTTTCAAAACTCAAACAGTTCTTGCCATATGTTAATTGATTGATTGTTTCTTTAGGAAAAAGTAGTTTTATCGGAATATAATGTCTGGTTAATTCCTAATTTGATATTAATCTTCACCAAGTCTAAGCAAGCATAGCTATAGCCGCCACCTGTACGATTATTGTTTGGTTAGTGGATTCAATTCAAGAATCAAGACAATATCTATGAACTTTATCAATAATTAACAATATAGTAATACTAATACTATAATAAAGATTATCGATGAATTTTGTTATTTAACTATAAATTGACATGTTGGTAGTGGGATGTGGCAAATATCTCGAAAAATTAGTCAAGATACATGTCAACTTATCTAAACACGACAATTTATTATTATAAAAAAAAATGAAAACTCACTTACCCAAATGCATTGATTTCTTTCTCACAAAATTTCTAATCCAAAATCTTTTGTCCAAAAAATTCTCATAAAAGATGTGAATCTGATTCTATTTAATTTATTAATATAATATAATATAAGATGAATAATTTCCACATCAAAGAGCCAAGTTATGAGGTGTGGCGTGGTGGCTGGTTATAAGTTGTAAGGATTCTCAAATAAATGGAATATATCATGTTTTATTGATTGAATAAAATAAAGAAATTCTATTAATTACTATAATTAAATAATTGTTATTATTATTGTCCAAGCATATGTTATACATTATGAATTAAATAAAAATATTCGATGCATATAATTTTTTATCGTTATGATATATGTGATTTTCTTTTAAAATTAATAACGTGCCGATATATATTCAATCCAACAATTAGAGAACAAAATTGTTCGTACAAGGAATCCTATATGATTAAATTAATAAAATGATTCGTATAGGATGAGAATAAGATACTTTTATTTTTTATTCTCAAGGGTTGACTTCTATCTTCTGCGGATAAAATTTGTTGTCTACTTTAATTTAAGATCTCAACTTTATAGAATTGATTTTAAAATACACTATTGAACTCTTCAAACTTTTAAAATTATAAATATTATATAATTAGTATAAAAATACTTAATTTAAATGAAAATTTGTGCCAAGTGACAAAGATGTTAAGTCCTATTGATTTTATTTTATTCCCTTTGATAGATCGTGCATTGTTGCTAATAAATAGACTGTTCTATTTTATTTTTAAGAGTTAGTTTAGATTGACTTTTGACAATTGACATGATGATATTTGTTCACTCTCCCTCAAAGGTTTCCGACATTATTTTCTTATTTTTTGTTTATATTGTAGCTAGCACCTGAGGCCTTTGAGGAAAGTGAACAAAATTTGTCATTCCATATAAATAACGTATATTCATAAGTATATTAAAATCTAATTATCAAAGAAATTTTTTTGAAGCTTATTATAAAAATAATGTGATAGCAAAATAGCGAAATATGAAGCAAATAAAACAATTAACAGACAACTACATGATTTATACCTATAACGTATGAATTTCAAGGTTATATAAGAATAGGGAACTAAGTGATTACTAAACAATAGTATAATATTATAATTTAATTGTGAATAGCTTCTGTTCAAGATCTCTATACACTACGACAAACATGATCTTTAGTGGCAATAAATTTTTAATTGTCGCTAAATATATTCTTTTAACGGTAATTAACACTCTTTATATATGTCCCTAAAGCCTTTAGCGACATTGAATCTAGTGGCACTTAATTAATGCCGATAAAGACTTTAGCACACTTTATTAACATGTTTATTTATTACCGTTTAAAGTTATTTTTGTTGTAGTGATAATTTATTTTTCTCCATCACGTGTTGTTATCCCATGAAGATAAGGAAATAGTAGAAAACAATAATTCAGGCAGGAATAATTTCTACAAAGAAATAGGTTAAAACAAGATAAATTAATAATAGGGTGAGGATGCGTGAGATGCTTAATTTTATTCGTAATTATATTCACTATGGTTGACAAAAATCATTATCTACTCTCCTTTAGCTCTATTACTAGAGACAGGTGCCTGTGCTAGCACGAGTCTAATATTTATTGTTATTTTATTTTAATTTATGTGATATAGATATAATTTAAAAGATTAATTAAATTTTAATATGTTTTTTCGATATTTTAAGTTGTTAATTACTTTTTGTTTGTGCAAATTTAATGCAAAGAGGTCCATTAAGATGTTCATAATTAAAGTATTTTTCATCATCGATCGTTGATTTTTTATTCAAAGTAATTACAAGATACAAACAAATATTACCGACATTCAAAATAATAAAGATTTAACTAAAAATAAATAAATTTAAAACTAAAATTTATAGCTAAAACGGATCCCATAATTTCAAAAAAATTATACACTAATCAAATTAAAATAGAACAAAAGAAATAGTTTTAATTTTTTCTCGAAACACGCTGAAGTAGGCACGTTGCCTGCTTCAGCACAAAGTCTATATATATATAATTTATAAAGTGTACTCTCTTTTTTATTTGCTTAAAAAAGAATAATGTTATACTTTTTATTCTAAAATAATTTACTTTTAACTTCGAGATATACTGAGATAATTTATAATTATATATGTATTAATATTATATTTTAAAACCACAAGGTTTTTTGGTCTTCATCTTTTAAATTTTGTTGATTAATTAAATACAGTCACATAAATTAAGATAAATTCTCTTTTAATTTATTTGACTTATTTTTTCTTTTAGTGTATTTCAAAAAGAGTGGCTCTTTCTCTTCTCTTTAATTTTAATTTCAATAAAATCGCAAGTTTAAGAGCATTTTGATACATTTCATATATATTTAATTTAAAATTATAAGATTCATAAATTTTTTTAAATTTTGTGTCAGATTATGATGGGTCAAACAAATTAAAATGGAAAAGTATAAAACTTTTCCACTCATGTCAAGTGCCATGGTTCCCTTTTAACACCCCTTTGATTGATCTCTCTTTGCTGCCTATAAATAAGCTACTCTATTCCACTTCTAAAAACATATAAAAGCTCATTATTATTAGAAGATTTTCAAGCTAGGCATTGCTTGTTGTCTCTCCCTCAAGGGCTCCTCTTCAAGATCCTTATAAACATGAAAGCATGAGGGAGAGGAGTTCTTGTAGGGTGAGACAACAAGAAATTCCTTGCTCACTTCACATGGCAACATACTATATTTTATTTAATTATATTTTCGACACATTTCTTCATGTGTGGATTTTGATGGTTGTGGTGAGATTTAGGATTATTATTTATTCTAATAGTATATTGAAGTGTGTGATATATCATGTTATCTAAAAACTTAAGCAAATTGTTTAAAAAGGCACTTATGTTTATTTTACGGTATTATTTTAGAGAAATTGGACTGATATTTTACATAATTTGTTCATTTGGATAATTTTTATAAATTAGGCTAAAAGATGATAAGTAAAATTTATAAGCTGATATTTTACGCAATTTGTCTGACAATATTTTTTCAGGAAATTTATATATATATATATTATATTAAGAAAACAATTTTCATTTACAACAATAACAAACGGAACATCTATAATACAGTTTAATACATATAGAACAATTTACAAAACTCATATAATACAAATTTTATTCTATAATAATACATTTGTAATACGATGTGGATTTGTTGGAGACAGCAGCAGATCTGAAAAAGAGGATACAGATGAAGATGAAGAAGAAGCGTAAACAATACGTACCAATGCCTTTCAGATCTGAGTTCATCGGTGCATGAATTATAGCCTGTGATCGATTTATGCAAGTCTCTTACTGGTATATATAAATGCCTATCTCAGTAACGATATTCTTACAAAAGGACAAACCTAGAAAAATAGACAATACTTTTTTTATTTATTTGCAATTTTGCTCAAATATAGCTCTGCTTGATTCGACACAGAGTTGTATTTTTACTAAATTAATCTTATTATAATTGTAATACTTATTGATCATCAATTAATTCTGGTATTAGCAATTAAATGACATCAAATTAATTACAAGTCATAACTCTTGTTAACAAATATCTTTCATTCAAGCATGATAAAAAAACATAAAGAAAGATTTAAACAGAAAAATTATGAAGAGGAAGATGTTTATGAGGTTTGAACAATAATTGATAAGGATGATGATATATCTCTACTCAAATTACATCATTTTGTTCTATTTGTATAGATATTTTAGAGAAAATGGCCAAATACTTCCCTAATCTATATTCAAATTTTCAACTACACACTTTAAATTTACGGGAATCCTATCACCCTCTTGAACTGTTTAAAATTGAAATTGTTAAACATGGGTTAGAGTAATTGAGGTACAATTAACTGGCTTATACATTTGGCATGTGTTGAAGAAATCCTTCACTGATCTCCTCCCCATAATGGACCAACCTCTCTTAAAGAAGCACGCCTTAAACCCATCATATATATTCAGGGCTCTTAGTGTCCTTAATTCTTGATAAAGTCTTCCATATTTATTCCTTCTTCACTAGTCTCATGAGTTGCATTTGTTGATCCCTTGATAGTATATTTCCACCACCAATGGCATTGATATCTACCGCTGGAAGAACAGGTAATGCAGTACCTAGTAGTTGTTGATAAAACTTAATAATTTCCTCTTGTACCTGGCTCTGAGAAGAAAACATTAAGACTCATAAGTGATTCTGACCTTATCTTTGTTAGCAAATAGCATACACAGCGGAAGCATTTCAGAATCATACATCTTGCATGAGTATAGACAACAATCACAAATACGTATCACATACAAGGTATGCTAAAAATTAACTCAGGATTATCTCTTGAAGCGTGTGCAGATATCTTGAAGCAAATCCAACTCCAGCTCTACAGTCTTTTACAGTGATCTCAAATAACAATTGAACTCTCTCAATACTTGGGTGGGCAACTATCGTATAAAATACTGAATTATCTTTCTAGATTAGAAGAATCCCTACTTATAGAGATGTCTTCCTAGTCTAAGGAGGAGAAGAAAGTATAATTCCTTTTTCTTCAAGAAAACCCAAAACTCACGTTTCTTTATTGGAAGAAATATACACGCTACTTTTCCTTCTTCTACCAGAAAATAGGATTCTGAGTTCTAATTAAATTGGGCACTGGAGGGACCACAAAATTTATTACCGAGGCTTCATATTATGAAAATAATTCCAAATAATTAATTTGAATTATTCTTACCATAATAAATTACAAATCATTCTACTAAAATTCATAATTGCACTCCTCTATTTATATTTCGAAATTTACCATTAAACACTTGTGTAATTCCCTATGTTAAGATTCCAGATACTAATCACTAAATTAAACTACTGACGAATTTAATTCAATGATTAATTTCATTTAGAGCAATACTTAACTTATTTCATGTGCCAGATTCATAGATCTACCGGCCGGGTTTACACATGAAAACTTATAAGTTTCTCATAAATAGGTGTATCATCAATCTCTATACTGAGACATGGATTCTATCAACTAACTAATTATTTCACCAATATATATTATTATCATCCAATATACCAAGCATATTGACCCATCTCAGAATCTCACCTTTTAATAAATCAAAACGATAATTAATATATACAGATCATAATCGTTATATCAAGATTAAGAATATAAGTACATTTAACAGTTTAGAGAATATGTTTTTATCGATCAGTCTAAAATATCTATCTCTGCTTGGTCCCTTTCAATACATACAAAATGCACTAGCACGAGAAGTTAGAACTATACCATTCTCATAATCAAGATAAATTACATTTAATCTCGTGCTACAATCTTTCTGATGATTTTGTCCAAATTTCCATCTACGATTGTGAACTATAACTTTTAACTTATAAGAATCGATAATTTAATCTTATGTGTATAAGCTTAAACTCTATACACCAAATCATATAATATATAAGTTAAGGACACATATATGACAATTGATCCATTTAATGTAACAATTTATTGAATTGAATAAATGAATAAACAATTATTCAATAATAATACTATATCAAAACGCATGGTTAATAGTATATCCTAACAATCTCCCACTTAGACTCATAAGCATGCACCTACAACTCTAACACCTATTCTTTCAACATGTCTATCAAAAGACTTTTGCGGTAAAGCTTTTGTGAAAGGGTCTGCCAGGTTGTTCTCTGATGCAATCTTCGTAACCATCACATCTCATCTCTGTACTATGTCTCGAATCAAATGATACTTTCGCTCAATGTGCTTTGACTTCTTATGACTTCGTGGTTCCTTTGAATTTGCAATCACTCCACTATTATCAAAAAATATTGTGAGTGGTGTTTCTATCGCAGGAACAACCACCAAGTCCTTAGATACCTCAGAGGCTACTACATATTCGGCTTCCATGGTAGAATCAACAACACGGGTTTGCTTGTTGCTTCTCCAAACAATGGCTCCACCTCCCAAAGTAAACACATTTCCTGAGGTCGACTTTCTAGAGTCCATATCAGACTGAAAATCCGAGTCTGTGTACTCTATGGGCACCAACTCATCCGAATGATAGACTAACATGTAATCCCTAGTCCTTTTCAGGTACTTGATTATATGCTTAACTGTTGTCCAGTGTTCTCGTCCAAGATTAGACTGATATCTGCTAACCATGCCTACGGCAAAATAGATATCAGGTCTAGTGCATAACATTGTATACATGAGACTTCCTACAGCTGACGCATAAGGAACTGTCTTCATGCTTTCTGTTTCCTCATCTATCTTAGGACACTGATCTTTAGATAGAGAAATTCCATGTCTGAAAGGAAGAAATCCTTTCTTGGAATCATGCATGCTAAACCTGGTAAGAATTGTATAAATATTTTAGCTTAAGATAAACCTAACATCCTTTTCTTGCGATCACGTAGAACCTTAATCCCAAGGATGTGAGCAGTTTCTCCCAAATCTTTCATATCAAAATTAGTGGACAATCATTTCTTAATTAAATTCATCAACCCCACATTATTTTCTATGAGCAAGATATCATCTACACATAATACCAAAAACCCCATTTTATCCCCATTCCACTTTTTGTACACACAAAACTCATCAAGACATTGCTCAAAACCAAAAGTCTTGACTGCATTGTCAAACAAGTGTTCCATGCCCTAGAAGCTTGATTTAATCCATAAATGGATCTTTTAAGCTTGCACAACATGTGTTCTTTTCCTTTTTCTATGAAACCATTTGGTTGTCGCATAAATATGCTTTCATCAAGACTTCTATTAAGAAAAGTTGTCTTGACATCCATTTGCCAAATTTCATAATCATAATGAGCAGCAATGGATAAGAGAATTCTAATAGACTTAAGCATGACTACTGGCGAAAAAGTTTCCTTATAATCGATCCCTATTTTTTTAGTAAACCCTTTTGCAATAAGTCTAGCTTTGTAAGTTTGCACTTTTCCATCTACTCCTCTCTTTTTCTTATAGATCCACTTGCATCCAATGGGTTTAACTCCATCTACAGGTGGTTCTACAAGATCTCATACTTTATTGGAGTACATGGACTCTATTTCTAATTTCAAATCAACGATCCATTTCTCTGCATCTTCATCTTGTAATGCTTCATTGTAATTCACAGGTTTGGTATTTGACTCTTCAAGGATTCTGTCAAAAGACTCTCCCAAGAGTGCAATCGAAGTGGTTTTCTTATCACTCTCCCACTATGACGAGACACTACAGTTGCAGGATTAGGTTCAGAAAGATTTGCATTATTATGTTCATGTGGTGGAACCACATCATTTGTAGGATCTTGAGTGTCCATGTTATCTTCAGCACCTTGCGGTGAAGAGATATCAACAACTTCTTCCTCTAATACAATCTGCTCATTATTACTCCCACTACTTTGATGCAATGGATTTTCAGGAACTTGTATTTGTGTAATTATATATTTATTAACATCTCTCCCACTACTACAATGCAATGGTATGTTAACTCCAACATATGGGGTTTGAATTTGGTTTCCATTATTTTCAGTAAAATGATTTGTTATCTCTTTGCTTAATTCCTGTAAAACTAGTTTACTTCTAGGAATATGGTAGTCACAATGACCTTCTTTTCTGTAGGATTATAAAACATACCGCCTTTCGTTCCTTTAGGGTATCCAATAAAAACACATACTTCTGTTTTAGGTTCTAATTTTTCTGCCTTCCCTTTCAGCACATGTGCTAGACATCCCCAAACTCGAACATGTTTCAAACTAGCTTTGTGCACAGTCCACAGTTCAATAGGTGTCAAAGGAACAAATTTAGAAGGAACTAAGTTCATAATGTAATTTGCAGTTTCTAATGCATATCCCCAAAACGAATAAGGCAAATCAGAGTAACTCAACATTGATCTAACTATTTCTAAAAGAGTTTTGTTTCTTCTTTCTGCTACACCATTCTGTTGTGGCATTTTAGGTGCAGACATTTGAGATGTAATTCCTTGTTATGATAAGTAACTAATAAACTCATTAGAGAGGTATTCGCCACCACGATCAGATTGCAATGACTTGATATATATTCCATGTCGTTTCTCCGTTTCAACTTTAAACTCTTTGAATTTCTCAAAGCATTCAGACTTATAGTGCAACAAATAAATATATCCATATTTTGAGTAATCATCAATGAAAGTCATGAAGTACTCATACCCACCTCTCGCTTAAATGTTCATTGGGCCACATAAATAAGAATGAATTAACTCTAGTTTATCATTGACTCTATTTCCTTTTGAGGGGAAAGGTCTCTTAGTCATTTTTCCTTCTAAACAAGATTCACATGTTGGTAGTGCCTCCACTTTTAATGAACCTAAAGGTCCATCTCGAACCAACCTTGAGATCCTATTTAGATTTATATGACATAGACATAAGTGCCATATATAAGTCTCATTAAAATCAGAAGAACGCTTTCTTTTACTTGAAAGGTTAACATTATTCAGCTCTATGGTTTGTTGTAGTTCTGGAGAGACATTAATAATAAAAAGACTATTAATCAATGTACCAGCAGAGATAAGATGTTTATTATAGCTAATAACACAACCGTTATCAAAAAAACTAACATCATAATCATCTCTCAAAACTTTAGAAACTGAAATTAAATTTCTTCTAACAGCAGGTGCATATAAAACGTCTTTTAAAATTAAAACTCTACCACTATCAAACGAAAAAGTAATATTTCCTAATGCTAAAACTGGAGCTGCTGAACCATCCGCTTGAAAAATGCTAACTTCACCTCTAATCAACTTGCACGTTTCTTGAAACCCCTGCAAAGTAGTGCAGATATGATCAGTGGCTCCTGAATCTACACACCATGAAGTGGTAGAAATAGCCGCTAAAAATGTTTCAACGATAAGTGAAAGTGAGTTACCTGGGTTATTTTTCTTCTTGGCTAAGAAAACTGGACAATGTACCTTCTAATGGCCTGACATCTTGCAATGAAAACACTTGCCCTTAGACTTTTTCACGTCCCCAGTTGGAGGTGCAATTGCCTTAGCTTTGTAAGCCTTTTTCTTTTTCTGTCCACCTTGCAGTTTAGAAGTAGAACATTTCTCAACATTTAGTGCCATGGATGATGCCTTTTTGACAAGTGTCTCTGCCGCCTGCAGCTCATTCAACAATTGAGCCAAAGATAGACTCATCTTATTCATATTATAATTTAGGTAAAACTATTGAAAACTGTTAGGCAGAGACTGCAATATCATCTCAACTTGGGAGTCATTGTCAATTTCAGCCCCCAAGACCTCTAGTTCATTCAGAAGACCTATCATCTTCATAACATGGTCTCTAACAGGAGTGCCTTCAACCATCTTAGTGTTCATGAGAGTTCTCGTGGCAGTCTGCTTAGCTGATCGACCCTGGTCTCCAAACATTTGTTTGAGATTCTCCAGAATTTCAAAAGCAGATAACATATCTTGATGTTGATGTTGCAACACATTTGACGTTGAAGCCAAAATGTAACATCGCGTCATCTCATCAATTTTACGCCATTTTCTGATAAGCAAGCTTATCCTCATCACTAGATTGTTCATTTGGTTTCAGTGGACATTCCTCATTGAGTACAAACTTGTACTCTTCAGCAGTTAGAACGATGTCGAGATTTCTCCTCTAGTCAACATAGTTAGAACCCTCTAGTTTGTTTTGACCCAAAATAGTACTAAGGGGATTAAAAGGAGACATGTTGAATCTGAGATTGTAGAAAAAGTTACAATAGATCAATCAGACAGTCATATAAACATTGAACATTTACATTCAAACTCATCGTATACATATACATTCATGCATCTTGAATAGCCAATCGATGGGATTGGAGAACTACTCATACAATATACATATATAATGACGATTATTCACTCCATAAACTTGTACAGACCTAACTCAGATGGAGAGTCTACTGTTAGTTTAAGTCAAGTGAAAATCCTCTAGTTACATTGATCCAATCATATATTACTCAGTTTAGGAGAGTTAATACAGATTATCAAACTAGCGATTAAATACGTAGTGACTTGTATTAAATTCATCCGATGGGGAGAAAGGTCTAAGCCAACACATAAATTTAATACTTCATTACTATTTAATCTTGGTAATTAAAGAAAAGAATCCTCATCACCATTTTATTTTCTTCAAATTTTATACAAAAAAATTCCATAAAGAAAAATTTGCAACAAAAAGTTTCAGTTCATACAACATATAGTCTCATACTCATATTGTCAAAACTATCACTGTAAAAAAAATACTACACATTAATGTTGCAAAAATTTTCCAAAGTACGGTTCAAACTGATTCCAATAGACATGGACCATTAATTCTTTACTACCAAGTCAAAGTAATTTCCTTTTTAAAAAAATTCACAAGTGGTCACTGCCATCCACTCAAGTTTAACTTTCTTCACATAAACAAAAAATATTCAACCAATACTAGATATACTTTCTGTTTTCTTAAAACATTGAGAAGTATTAAACTTTAGTTCATAAGGAAACAAGAAACAGTACCATTATGAAAAAAATTTAAAGCAATACTCACAAAAACTACCGCCTCAACCTCATATACAATTCTTTTGCTTCATTAATCAATAAGAAACAACCAGCAGCATCATTATGAGAAAAAATATTCCAGGCGATACAATTCATGAGATCAAAAATAAAAAATTTCCTCACGTCAAAACTACCGCCACTCACGAAAAAATTACATCACGTAAGCCACTATTACCGTATGTACCCAACAATACAAACCAGTTCAAGTTTTATCAATTTTGTTCTTTTCGTAATAAAATTAAAATTACTAACCACGAATCATACATTTAATCGCATACACATATTTTAGGTTATCTATAAAGATGCAAGTATGGCTCTTGATGTCAATTGTTAGCAAATAGCATACACAGTGAAAGCATTCCAGAATCATACATTTTGCATGAGTATAGACAACAATCACAAATACGTATCACATACAAGGTATGCTGAAAATTAACTTAGGATTACCTCTTGAAGCGTGTGCAGATATCTTGAAGCAAATCCAACTCCAGCTCTACAGTCAAGTATGTATAGAATACTGAATTGTCTTTTTAGGTTAGAAGAATCTCTACTTATAGAGATGTCTTCCTAGTCTAAGGAGGAGAAGAAAGTATAATTCCTTTTTCTTCAAGAAAACCCAAAACTCACGTTTCTTTCTTGGAAGAAATATACACGTTACTTTTCCTTCTTCTACTAGAAAATAGGATTCTGAGTTCTAGTTAAATTGGGCACTGGAGGGACCACATAATCTATTACTGAGGCATCCTATTATGAAAATAATTCCAAATAATTAATTTGAATTATTCTTACCATAATAAATTACAAATCATTTCACTAAAAATTCGTAATTGCACTCCTCTATTTATATTTCGAAATTCACCATTAAACACTTATGTAATTCCCCATGTTAAGATTCCAAATACTAATCAATAAATTAAATTACTGACGAATTTAATTCAATGATTAATATCCTTTAGAGCAATACTTAACTTATTTCATGTGCCAGATTCATAAATCTACCGACTGGGTTTACACATGAAAACTTATAAGTTTCTCATAAAAAGGTGTATCATCAATCTCTATACTGAGACATGGATTCCATCAACTAACTAATTATTTCACCAATATATATTATTATCATCCAATCTACCAAGCATATTGACCCATCTCAGAATCTCACCTTTTAATAAATCAAAACGATAATTAATATATACAGATCATAATCGTTATATCAAGATTAAGAATATAAGTACATTTAACAGTTTAGAGAATATATTTTTATCGGTCAGTCTAAAACATCTATATCTGCTCGGTCCCGTTCAATACATACAAAATGCACTAGCACGAGAAGTTAGAACTATACCATTATCATAATCAAGATAAATTACATTTAATCTCGTGCTACAATCTTTCTAATGATTTTGTCCAAATTTTCATCTACGATTGTGAACTATAACTTTTAACTTATAAGAACTGATGATTTAATCTTCTGTGTATAAGCTTAAACTCTATACACCAAATCATCTACTATATAAGTTAAGGATACATATATGACAATTGATCTATTTAATGTAACAATTTATTAAATTGAATAAATGAATAAATAATTGTTCAATAATAATACTATATCAAAACGCATGGTTAATAGTATATCCTAACAATCTAGCGGTGAGGCATGCATGAAAATAGGAAGTGTTAGCATCTCCCAACTTTAGCCACTGTACTCTAGACTTTTGCATCATAACAGTCTCTTCAATAGATAACCATTTTTCAAGTTTTGCTTTGCACTTTTTCTCATCAGTGTCAGGCTGCATGTTAACTATTATAGGATCTCTCATGAAAGCGTGTATATTCATAATAGTCAAGTGTGGTAAAATCATTGTATATATGTATTCACATCATGTTCATAGCAGACTTCCCTACAACAGTAAACCAAAGTTGGTCCTCCTGACCCTAGTCCTTGCCCTTCTCATCTTCCTCCACCAGTTGAGATTCGTACCTGCCTTATTATCGATCAAGGGGTTAATTAGTAGAAGGATCTAGCACTCTAGCCTTTGTCCATACTTTCTTGCTAATTATCCTCAGGCGAGATCTATCTCTGCTTTATAGACATGACTCAATTAGCAACATTTTGCACAATACATTGGCCTCCACTCGGTGACCTTAGTCTTCCCTTTCATCTGTTGAGTCACATCAATTTCTACCAGCATATGATCATATTCATTCCATATTAGAAGTATAGGCATTTGTGCATAGTGATTTACCTAGACCACTCTCAAGTAGAAATGTTTTTTAATGAACTGGGTATGTATTCTTCAATTACAACTAAATCTTTCCGTCAAAATTCAATTTGAAACTAAAAAAAAAAACTAAGAATCAGATAGTGAAATTTGATCTATTTGCAATTTCATATTTTGAAACTCCTAAAAAATAATAACAATTGAAGCCATTACAGAGTGATCAATTTTTACCGTATAGAATAAAGATAGAAAAATAATTTTCTAATATTTTTTCAGTTCTATATTTTTATTTATTTATAATAAAATAAGGGGTGATTATTAAAATATGAGTGAATCAAAATTTTATCCATTCTTTGATTAAACGGGTAAAAAAGAAGTATTATTTTATTTGAAGGGTGAAACACACGCACAATCTTTGAGAACACAATTGTTGTCAAAATGATATATTTATTTGGATTGAAATTGATTTTATAGGATAGCTATTGACTCTTATTCAAGTGCTTTTATAAATTGTTAGACACTTCGATGTTGATTGATTATTACTCATTTGTTCTTAATTACTTGTCCACTTTTCCTTTTATAGTTATTCATAATTATTTGTCCATTTTGATAAATTAAGAAAGGATAATTTTTTTTATCTATTATACCCTCAATTAAATGACTAATTACTTTGAAAAATGCAAAACTTTTCATCCACTTCATAATTAATAGGGGTAAAATGATACTCACTATGTCATTAATTGATTTTTTAATAGGTGTGTCAATTCAAAAGTGGACAAGTAATTAAGGACAGAGAAAGTATATCCTAAAGTTGAAGAAGGTTTCAAATATTTCGTTTTTTTGGTTAAAAATACTATGTTTATGCAGAAGACTAATCCAAAGTGAATAGAATCAAAATTGAGAAAAAAAATATAGTAGTATCATTTGACATCAGACATAATGCTTTCTTATAAATATGACTTTTTTTTTTTGACGAAGTCGTGAATGTATTTCACACGTTAAAAGAAATAATAACGGGGTTGAATCATTCGATCATCTAATTTACAAATTATATAAATAATGCATATTTTATACTAAATATACATACAATATACATATTTATAAATAATACATACACTAATAGTGTATAATTCAATCATGTTGATAAACTGGTTGGCATATCTATATATATTGGTAACTATCCCAAAAATTATTAATTAACTCAAGTTACATTAGTTTTATTCACCTACATAAAATAAGAGGAAAAAAATAATAAAGAAATAATATTTGAATACCTACATATTTTTTTACTCTATCATCGTTTTTAATAAGTGAGACTTTCTTCGGATATCCTTAGGAGTATTCCCATCATTTCGCCTTAGGCTTCCTTAGGACATTCAAAGGTTATGTGTGTTGCCATCTGTTTCATACTTCTATCTACAGCCACCACGTGTTGTATCTTTCTTGTTCTACAGTTGTTGTTCTGCAAAGTTTCTCTCAATTTTCTAGGGAAAAGAACAAATTCAATGTTCAGAAAGTCGCTCCTCCGATCAAAGAAATGTATGGCTCCTATCTCTGCTTTGTTCATTTTGTGTGTTAGGTTCTCCCCCCCTTTCAATCCAAAGTTTCCTCGAGATTTAGAGGACCCCTACGGAAAGGGTAGGCAAAAGTAAGAAAGAAAGACTAAATGGGTGTTTGGATTGACTTATTTTTAGTGACTTTTGACTTTAAGTTATTTTTTGATTTTGGAAGTGTTTGGATAACATAAAATCGTTTAAAAGAATTTTATTAAAGCTGAAAAAATACGAAAAAAAAGGGGGTCAAAACCCGACTTTCTTTGTCAAGAAGTATTTCTCAAGAAAAGCTAATGGTTAAGCACTTAAGCTTATTTATCATATATCTTTTAAAATAAAATAGATCTCTATATGGCTACATGATTAGTGCCATATTTTAAAATAACTATACTATTGAGGTATTCACTTTTCGATGGTTGACATGCTCAAAACAAACATATACATTGAGATCACGCTAACATTATTTGTGTTGTTTAATCTAATATAAGACTTAAGTCATCTGCGGCCCCTTAAAATTATCCGCATAATTCACTTAGATATCTCAACTAGGGTTAGTACCTATTGAACACTTTTATCTATTCAAAACTTGTTCCTATTAGACATTTTTCGATAATGAGTAAAAAAAATAAAGTGTGTGTAATACACTTGTTGTGATGTGGTAAAATGACAAATTACAAGATAACATGGGGCGTTAGGCCCAACAATTATAGAAAAAAAGAATTTTATGTTAAAAAGAATGAAAATCATTTCAAATATATTTTCCATCTATTTTTTTATAAAAATAAATAAATGAGAAGCTCAACCCTACCCCAGCCCCCTTTCTTTTTCATCTTCTTTTAAGCAAGATTTTCTTTCTCAAATGATAAAATTCAATTTCTTCCGTTGAAACTTTTGCAGTGATCTTCTAATTGTGCGATTGCACGGACACCACCCATCTAGTATTAAAAATGAGAATGAGAGGAGCTTCGGATCAAGAGGTTACTTTGGTAATTATGAAATTTTTGTGCCAATTAAATTTCTCTCCTTGGTGCTAACCTGCAACTTGCTTTTTTTTTTTTTTTTTTTTGTGTTTTCATGGATGGCCACGTGGGCTCTTATCATAAATTTCTTTAGTTGGAAATTCTGTTCATTTTGGTAACTAATTTTAATACTTGCTTTGTTTTAATTTACTTTGGCTCCTATATTAAAAATAGATATTTCTATCTGTTTTAAAATTTGATTACTATTATTTAATATAATTACTTATCACTAAAAATAGCATGAGGTTAAAAATTAATAAAATTATCTTGATTTAAAGACAAACGAAATAATATATATATATATATATATTATTTGAAAATTACGTTTAAAGAACGATAAAAATCACAATAATTAACAACTTAAAATATTTTTAAAAAACATATTAGAAAATTTGGTTAACTCTCAAAACTTTACAAGTGCCGCATAAATTGAGACAAAGAAAATAACATATATTATTTGAGAATTATTTCAAAGTTACAATAAATCATAATAATTAACAAGTTAAAATGTCCAAAAATTATATAAAAATTGTGTTCACTCGCCTATATATTTGTGTCACATAAATTGAGATAAATAAAATAACATATATTGAACTCATACTCGCACGAGTTACTATATCTAGTACATAAAATAAGAGAGAGAAAATAACGAAACAATATTTGAACGGTGGAAGAATAATACAACGTAACTTCTAAAATAACCACTTGTCGATAAACTCAAATACAATCCACGTACCAGCTCTTGATCTTCTGTTAAGTTTAATTCTTTGCTTACTTGGACTTTATTTATTTTTATTAAAATTAAGATGTCTAATTATAATATTAAACTGATATACTTAGATTGAACATCGAATAATTTAGATTAACTATTTATTTTTTAACAATTGAATGTGTGTAATTTATTTTTATCTAAGAATTAGTAAATAAATTTTTAAATAATATTAATTAAAATATAATAAAAATTAGGGAAACTTTCAAAAATTGAACATAATTTGAGCTAAATTAGATATATATATAACTATAGTTTGTTAGTTACGAATTATAGCTACATTTTAGGGGAGGAGAGAGGCGATCGAGACTAGGAGAAGGAGGAGAGAAGGGAGCGAGATATGGGAGAGATAGGAGAGAGGTGAGAGAAGTTGAATACATATTGTATTTGTTGTATTAGGTTGTATCATGAATATAATTGATACAACTGCTTTGTATCAAAGTGAATACAATTGTATTCATTTTAGGAGGATAGAGGCGAGCGAGATCGATAGAGGGAGGAGAGCAAGATTGAGAGAGGAAGGAGAGAGGCGAGCAAGATCGAGAGAGGGAAGAGAGAGACATGCGAGATTGAGAGAGAAAGGGGAGATGCGAGCGAGACCGAGAGAGGGAAGGGAGAGACGAACGAGATTGAGAGAAGAAGATGAATACATGTTATATTCATTGTATCACGAATACAATTGTTACGAAATACATAATACAAATACAAATATAATTGTCTGAATACAATTGATTTGTATCATATATCGAATATAATTGTATCAATTGTATTAACGAACACAATTTGTGTCAACGAATACAATTGGCAGAACACAAATTGTCATAATACAATTGATACACAATACACATGTAGTTGATACAAAATACATATATAGTTGATATTAAATGCAAATACATTATATAAAATACAAGATACAATCTTCACATTTATATGAAATGTGTTTTGGGCTGGAGAGAAGAGAAATAAATTTGCTATAAAATCCTGCATATGACTACAAATTGTAATTTTTAAAATTATAGTGATTTATCGTAGATACATATCACATATTTGCCTTTTTCTGTAATTTTCTCATAAAATTATAAGTGACGATCATAATTTTATATGATTTTGTAGTTTTGTTTGATAAAATATGTTCATAAGCTAGCAAATAGTGATAGTTATTAGTGGTGACACTTTTAATATAGTGGTTTGTGGTGATTGTGGTTGGTAGTAATGTGGAGGTTTTAGTCCATAGTTACAGCTGGTTGATGGTCGTAAAAATAGTTGGTAGTTATGATAGCTATTGATAATTCATCTATTGGTGACTGATAGGGTTGTAAGTAAGTCAACAATGGTGGTTATGTGATTTGATGTGAGGTATAAAATATAATAATTTTAGATATATAATGTAAATCTATTTTATCTTACGTTTGGTTGGATGTATTAGATAGTCCTCAAATTATTTATCTCATTATTTATATTTTAATGATATAATAAATTATCTCATATACATAATGAAATAACTTATCTCAAAATAATTAATCTCGAGATAACTTGTTTCCAACCAAAATGACCCTAGTAGTTGTGGCGGTTGTGTTTCTCTATTGGGTGATTGTAATTGAAGGAAGTATTGGTAAATAAAAGATCACATTCACATGCATGAGTAAACTCCATTTCAATAATATTAAGACCTACAAAATCTTGATGACTATTAAAACCTTGTACTTAATTTAGATATTTTAAATCTATTATAAATACATTAATAGTTATAAAATAAATAAGATTATTGTGTTCAATAAAGTAAATCTGAATAATTTAAGATTAAAATCTTTATTAAGTGAGAACCAATAGAATCTCAGTACAATTTTTAATATATACAAAATTAAGCTTTTAAAACAACAAACACATAAAAATAAACATAAACAATTTATTGTCACTTCTAAAGGGCATCTCCAACCCAAACACTAAATTTTACATCAAATTTGGTGTCAGCACTATTTTTTGTGTAATCAACTCCAACCCACTACACCAAATTTTACACCAAAAAAGAATATTTTTCTCTCTCTTCATTATTATATTATTATTTCTTATTTCGTTTATATTTTCTTATTTCATAAAACAAATTCTTTCTAAAACATTCACCATATATAATTCATATTATTTCTGTTTATAATCATTTAATATAAAATTATTTTGCACCATAATTTTTTAAATAATATGAATTGCTAGCAAATATTATACTTTATACATAATAATGGATAATACAAATAAAAGTGAAATCATTAATGAAATACAATTAAATAAACATTACATAATTGAAAAAAATATTTTAAATTCTACATAAATATTCAACTTTCAAGATCGCTACGGTGCTCCCATAAATACTCTATTAATGCATTACATAGTTCAAAATGAGCTTCTTTGTCCTTTTTTTTTTTTTTTATATCGAGCTATAAATTGTTGAAATTGATAATTTTCATCTATTGCCATTTCTACGGTCGGAGTTGGACCTTCCGACACATCTTGAATTGGTGCATTAAGATCACGCTCATCCTCAATTATCATGTTGTGCATTATAATACATGAAGTTAATATATCATGTAACACTTCTTTTTTAAATTACTATTTATTTTATATTTCAATTTTGATGTATGTCAATTACTACTTTGTTGAATGTTTATTATTTTCGGTTATTTTTAAGTACATTGTATTATTTGTTTAAAAATTTATATGTTTGCATTTTTAATTTTTGTGAAGGTTAATTGTAATTTATAGTAGAATTAACATAAATTTAATTTTTTTAAAAAGTCATATATAAAAAAATAATTTATAAAAAAGCTAAATTTTATATCCAAAATTAATATTATAAAAATATTACATAAAAAATAATTAAATAAACAAGAGATTTAATTAAAACATACAATTTATATAATGTTTAATTAAAAGTTTGTACAATAAAATAATATTAAAATATTCAAAAAGTAAATTGGTGTGATGAATAGTATTACACCAAATTTGATGTAACACTATTCACACACCAAATTTGGTGTAAAAATTGGTGTGAATTGGAGCTCAAAACACCAAATTTTACACCAAATATAAAATTTGATGTTGAGTTGGAGATGGTCTAAAGAAAAAAAAATCAACTATGCAAAAACAAGAAACACATGTTATTAATGACTATTGTACCAAAATTTTACAGTACATTATTTTATTGTTCTACAAACTTTTATGTCATTGTCAATTTTTTATTTTTTTATTTAAAAAAAAAAAGAAACCTAAAATTCCTTTATAGTTAAGGCTAAGTAAGGCCCAAGCTTTAGGTTAGGGCACAAAGCTTAACAAACAACACCTGCTGATTTGGTGGCCTAAAAATGTAGATGCAACTTTCCAAATTTTATTCATAATAAATAAATGGAATTTAATTGAATATACATACACTAAAAATAGTATTTCAATAATTGTAGTAATTATTTGAAATTTAAATACTGTCTCAATTTTAATTTTGTCTGACTAGATTCGAATTATGAGAGTCAAGTTAAATTAATATTTTGAATGAATTTTATATAATTATTTTTAAAAATAAAATTTATATATTTAAAAATTATACTATAAATATTATTAATAGAAAATATTTTTTTAATTAGATTTCAATCGAGAGAAATGAGAACAGAGAATAATACACACTACTAATTGTAGTACTTATTTGAATTTAGATACTCTCATAGTTTATAATAGGAAAGTGTTAAAAGAAAGTTCAAATCACCCAGGAAAAAAAAATACGAGCTAATAGAAAAGAATTAAAATAAAATAAAAATAAATTGAGAGGAAGTAATTAGATTGCATCATCTTTTTTTGGAAAATTAATTAGATTAGATCATCATAGCACAAATATTCACATCCCCATTTTTTCAATTCAGTTGGAGATTGAAAAATCTGAAAAAAAAAAACACACACACAAAAATAGAAAAAAAAAGAAAAAGATCAATAAAAAGCAAAAAAAAAAAAAAAAAAAAAAAACATATCCTCCTTTCCCTATTATTTTTGCAGAACAACATATACATAAACACCAAAAAAGTTCCCTGCATCTTCAAATACGTCAATGGCAATTCCTCCGTTTTTCTTTGAATTCTGATTTTCTCACACACAGACACACACTCAAACTTCAATCTCTGTTACCCATTTTCAGGAATTACACTTCCCATATCTAGTTTTTTTTTTTTTTTTTAAATTTTTTTTTTTGCTTATCTGGATTTTCAAGATCCTGGTAATCTTCTAAAAATGAAACTTTCCATCTTTATTACATAGAAAGAAGAAGAAGCTTCTGGGTTTTTTGTTTTGGTTTTTTAGGTTTTTTTTTTAAAAAAAATAAAGAACAAGTTTTTATTTGGGGTTTCTTTATCTAATCCATTTCCATTTGAATCGCTTGATCAAGAAGTGTTATCGCAGCTTTCTTTTTTTCTTACCCTCTTAGGGTTTTCCTTTACCCCTTTTCATTTTCAATTATTTGGGGGTCGAAAAATGTTCTTTTTTTTGTTTTAGATGAAGTATTAGATTCTGTTGGTATTCAAGTTTACTTGTTTTGGCTATCCTGGTTAGTGGAGTTATTAGTTTAGCAGAAAGGTTGATAGATAGATATTGGATTTGAAAAAAAGGTGAAATTTTTAAGTTTTTTTAGTGGGTTAAACCAAGTAGTGGTGTATGGGAGAACATGAGGGATGGGCAGAGCCAAGTGGGCTATTGCCGAACGGGCTATTGCCCAATGCAGAACCAATGATCCGAGTCCTTGACTTGGAAAGATGGTCGAGGGCTGAGGAAAGGACTGATGAGTTAATTGTCTGTATTCAGCCTAATCGGCCATCTGAGGAGAGGAGAAATGCTGTTGCTGATTACGTCCAGCGGCTCATTATGAAATGCTTCCCTTGTCAGGTTATCTTGAAATTTTGTATTGGTGGTTGTGTTGCTGTATCCTTGATAACAATAGCTGTTTAGAAGTTTCATATGCAATATTTGGCTGATCATTGTGATATGACCTAGATTTCTCAAGAAATGTAAAAAATTGAATTCTCAATGACTTTTGTGCTTCAGTATACATTGGTTGAGACTATGCCAAGATAAAACTGTTTCAACTTTTGTAATGACTTAATATCTTGTTCAAATTATAGAGCGGATTGGTCTGCTTTGCTTAGCAAATTATGCTGTCTGAAACTGGTAGAGTAAATAAGCATTATGTTAACTGTTAACTGGGAGAGTAAATACATGATTTCAGTGGATTTGGGGGTGTTTCATTTTCCTTTTTTTTTTAATCTTAAGAGTTAAGGAAGTTGAATAGATATAACAATAATAGCTCATTGATGAAGCTGAATGAGTTCTGAAGTGGGAGATGGAAATGTATGTAGTGGAGTTGGTTGAGAAGAAGTGCTAAGTGGACTGCTGGTTTGGAGTGGTTAAAGATGTAGCAATGCAATAAAAAACATGGAATAATCATTAACGATTGACAGAGTATAGCATGACAAACATAGTTGTATCTCATTGACGAGGAAAGTGATTATCTTAATGGTGATAAAGTGAATCTTTAGCATTAGTGTTTATGATGCAGTTGACTGTCATTCATTCTGGTTGTACGCTTTCCTTGTAAAAGAAAGTCTAAAGAGTTGCCATGCAGTACTTAGTCCTCCTACTTTTATTACTGAAAGGAAAGATAATATATAGGCATTCTGTTGTGGCCTGCTATATGAGACTTTTTGCTGCTAATTTGTTTTTTTGATCACCTTACACTTTCCAGGTTTTTACTTTTGGTTCAGTACCCTTGAAGACTTACCTTCCTGATGGTGACATTGATTTAACTGCCTTCAGTAATAATCAAACTTTGAAAGATACATGGGCTTATCAGGTTAGGGATATGTTAGAGGAGGAGGAGAAAAATGAAAATGCTGAATTTCGTGTCAAGGAGGTTCAATACATTCAAGCTGAAGTATGTCTTCTACACAACCTCCGTTTAATTTAGAATTTGCATTTAATGTGCTTTTAGTTTTGTTGCCGAGGATCTATCGGAAACAGCCTCTCTACCTTCACAATATAGGGCAAGGCTGCATACACCCCACCTTCCCCAGACCCCACTTGTAGGATTACACTAGGTATGTTGTTGTTGTTCTGCTCTTAGTTTTCTTGCATCAGTGCATAGTAGGAAAAAACAGGTGATGTATATAGGGTTTCTTTTCTGCAGTGATCGGAATTACATCATGGTGACAGTGTTAAAGTGTGTTAGAGAGCTCTGTTCAGGTTTCGTCCAGTTTTGAGAACAATAGATGGGTGAAAATAGTTTCTTTTGTTGTTTATATTGGACCTGAATGGTATCTGCATTCTTTGGGCCTTAAAGGAATATCATAAAGAAAATGAAGTCTACCATGATATCTATATATTCTCATTTTTTTCTGACCTTTGAGAATAAAAGCTAATGTCATGCTGAAAGAATTTCCTTTTTCTCTGATCAATTTGTTAACAGAAAGTCAAAGAGTTGATTGCATTGTTCATATATTGTTCTTTCACGTGATGATTTGTTATCATGTTAAACTTACCATTCATCAAGATCCTAGGTCACACTATGAAGGTTTGGGAGAGGGGGCTGGAGTTGAGAGTGAGGAAGATCGTGACTATTTCTGAGAACCAATTCGGATTTATGCCAGGTTGCTCGACCACAGTAGCCATTCATCTCGTAAGGAGACTAGTGGAGCAGTATAAGGAGAGGAAAGATTTACATGGTGTTCATCGCCCTAGAAAAGGCTTATGACAAAGTCCCTAGGGAGGTTCTATGGAGGTGCTTGGAGGGAGAGGGAGAGGTAGACGAAAGACGTATTTAGGAGAAGTGATTAGACAGTACATGACACAGTTGTAGCTAACTGATGACATGACCTTAGATAGGAAGGTGTGAAGGATACGAATAAGGGTAGAAAGTTAGTAGGTAGGAGTGCATCCATACTAGTAGGTAGGAGTGCATTGTCTTGTTGCCCTTACTAGTAGTTGTAGTATTACACTTGTAGTTTCTTGTTCTTCGATTCCTGTTAATATTTGTTGTTTCGTGTAGTTAAATTATGATATTATTTAGTTGTAGTACTATCTGCTAGTATCTGTTGTTTTTATTACCATCTATTGTCTCTTGTACTTCCATTATGCCTTTTTTTAGACCCTTTTTGTTTTATGCTGAGGGTCTATCGGAGACAACCTCTCTACTTCACCTCTGAGCAGAGGCAAGGTCTGCGTACACTCTACCCTCCCCAAACCCCACTTGATTTTTTCAATAAAAAAATCCTTCTCAATTTTAATTATTAATAATAATTATAACAACAATTATGAGTATATGTAAACCCCCAAGATAAATTTGTGGGACTACACTAGGTATGTTGTTATGTTGTTGTACCATTCATCAAGACATATGCATTGGTCAAATGTCTTGTCTGTGACTCTCTTTAGATCTCATATGTTAAGAGTTGTAAATTTAGTGAAACATTTTACTCTTGCATTTATTTAAGACTCATCTGTGCTGCCTGATTGCTAATTAGCATGGCATATGTATCGCTTGATTGTGGTTTTCAGTATCAAGAGCAGGAAATTGAAAACTTGTATTCCTTCATCGGCTTAGTTCACTGCTTTAAGAATGATGAGAGATGACTCAGAAAAAAGAATGATGAAAGATCTCAGTTGTGATGCTGTTATAGTGTTATTTATGTAAGCATTGGTGTAAGGGCATCTTATGTACCCCCTTGTTCTGTTTGTTAGTCTGTTTGTTTGTCTAGCGCTGTCAATGGGATCTTCTTGAGCTAGCTGGAGGGCTTCTGTATCCTGCAGTTACTGTATCCGACTGGTGTGGATCTTTCCAATTGGGGTCTTTGAGTGTAATTTAGTTTTTCAGCTTCATATTTTTGGTAACACCTGGCACTATATATGCTATTTCTTGCGCCTTGGAGACTTTGTCATGGAAATGGCATAGGTTTCTGTGATTTTTTGCAAGTTTCGAGTTATTTCCCTCAATCTACACTTTTACCTGTCGAGGATTTATCAAAAACAACCTCTACCCCAGAAAAGTAGGGGTAAGGTCTGCGTACATCCTACCCTCCCAGATCCTTGTGGGATTACACTGGATAAGTAGTTGTACTTAACACTTTTACCGGGGATTGAACTTGGTTAATGAGTATATTATAGTGTTAAGGAAGAGGCTTTTTTTATTTGAGTTATTGAAATGTCATTTGGATTAGTAGCTAATATTTTAAAATGAACAATCAATCATTTTTTTATATTGTTGTCTTATTATGATACTTAGAGTAGCCAATTGCTGCTTAAGTTTGGTTGTTATACTTCACATTTCTTCATTTGTATTCCTTTGCACCATAACCGTTTATATTCTTTATTTTTGTGTGGACTCACTTTTCATTGTTCTCTTCCCCTTTTCTATTGCAGGTGAAGTTAATAAAATGTTTAGTTGAGAATATAGTGGTTGACATATCTTTCAATCAGCTAGGGGGTTTGTGTACCCTTTGCTTCCTTGAGGAGGTATGTAGTTTCTTCTTACGTTGATAAAAACCTGATATTTGATTCATAACATTAATATACCATTTTATTTTCAGTTTCCAAAAAAAGAAAAGAAAGGGAAATGAAATCTTTACGTTGTTCATCTTTTGCAGGTCGATCATCTGATAAACCAGAATCATTTATTTAAGCGCAGCATTATTTTGATTAAGGCGTGGTGTTATTATGAGAGCCGTTTACTGGGTGCTCATCACGGTCTTATTTCAACTTATGCTTTGGAGACCTTAGTTCTTTACATATTTCACATGTTCAACAATTCGTTTGCTGGGCCGCTTGAGGTTACTAAGTTTTTACTTTTGCTTTTTTCTCTTTCTATTTTCTTTTATTTTGAGGTGTTCTTAGTGCTGCATTCATCATCTGTAAACTTTAAGCTTTTGTATTTAGTACTTCATTCTCAAAATATGTTTTGTATTTATACTTGCAGGTTCTGTATCGCTTCTTGGAGTTCTTCAGCAACTTTGACTGGGACAACTTTTGTGTTAGCTTGTGGGGACCTGTGCCAATTAGTTCACTTCCTGATGTCACTGGTAAAGATATGCAGAAAAGTCACTTTTAGTTCAGTTTCTCTACTTTTTTGTGAGTTTATTTGTTAGCTTAAGTGTAGTTGGAACATGCAGCGGAACCTCCTCGAAAGGATAGTGGCGAATTACTCCTCAGCAAATTGTTTCTTGACGCCTGTAGCTCTGTATATGCCGTTTTCCCTGCTGGCCAGGAAAACCAAGGACAACCATTTATGTCTAAGCATTTTAATGTGATTGATCCTTTACGAGTAAACAACAACCTTGGCCGCAGTGTGAGTAAAGGTACTCAAGCTTTGAAAGTTTTTAATGACATCCCTTGTTGTTCAAAGTAGTTTCCATAGTTATATTTTTATTTAGGCATATCACCTATGGGGTCTTAGCTTGTGAAGATTTACTTGAATTTAGTTGCAATTCAGTTTTTCTCTTGATTTCACTTTTCTTGGTTTATAAAAACTCATTTCTATCAAACCAATCCAAAAGAATTATAATCTATTTGTCTTTGGTGTATTTAATTGGAAGGTTTTCAAGCAGGGCATTGTACGGGGTTCCTTTCTCTTTCAATCTGATGTTAGTGAAATCTATGTTCTGTGGTCAGTTGTAGATATTTATGTTTATGTATTGTTCTTTTTGCTGTTTACTCCTGTCAGTTTTGGTTACTGATGAATAGCTAAGAGATGCATTGAGAAGCTTCTTTATTTTTGTTTTGGGTGGGGTGGGGTGGGGTGGGTTGGGTGTTGGAAATCAATTTTCTTCCACTCCCTTTGTTACTCTCTTTCAATGATTTTTGTTTAAATGTTTCATGCATCTATTGATACTATTTCCTTTTGAGTTTTGGTATGCTCCATGTTATGCAATGTAATTCTTTTGAACAAGATGTGAGTCTTGGGTAGTTTGAAGGTTTTTATTTTAAATTTCTGTGTAGATCCCTAGAAAAATGTTTGCTGGTGCCTTTGAAGAGAAAAGAGTTAAAATTTTATTTCTCTTGCCTTATCTATTGCTTGATGTCTTAGGCAAACTTCTATTGACTAATTATGACACTATTCACTTAATTCTAAAAGACCCACTTGTATGGTTCTTAGTGCTTTGCACCGAAATGGGGTTTTGGCATGAATTCTTTTGCTGCTTCATGTGGATATGATTTGTGTTGTTGACAGGTAACTTCTATAGGATACGAAGTGCATTTGGATTTGGTGCCAAACGACTGGCAAGATTACTGGACTGCCCCGAAGAAAATGTCATTCATGAAGTAAATCAGTTCTTTATGAATACATGGGACAGGCATGGCAGTGGTCAAAGGCCGGATGCACCTGGGGCTGAGTTGTGCCCGAGATTGACATCACTGGATGACCTACCTGACTCCGAGTACTTGAGGGTCAACTCTGGTGAGAAAAAGGTGAATGAAAAATCTTCTGGTCATGATGTTGAGGTGGAAGGAACTGGATCACGGATTGTTTCCTCTCAACATGGCAATCATTTAGCTGGAAGCTTCTCTAGAATGAATGATTCAGCTCAATCCTCTTATACCGAGAGCCAAAAGAGTTATGGAAATTTGAGCACCTCAAGGGGGGGATCTGATCAAATGAAAAAGGAGATCATTTCCTCTCAGGTTGTACGCTCTGAGAAAAGTCAGAGAAATTTGAGATCTGATCAAACAGTGAATGACACACAGGGTAAGTTTGTTTTTTCTAGAACACGGTCTAGTCCTGAACTGACTGACACATATGGTGAAGTTACTTCTCAAGGAAAGCATGGCAATACTCCAGAGACTGCAAAAATGCAACCGACTCCATTGAGGCAGGATGGCAGGAACTGGAGGAAGAATCAAGGATCTGAAAATTTAGCAAGTCAGAGTGGTCGATCTCTAAACAATGATGCATCATCTATCAGACATTTTCCATCTCATCAAAGTCTTGATGCCGTCACTGACTCCAACAGTAGATCAAATAGCTTTAACCAAGATGCAGGTTTAGATGCTCCGAATGAAGAGTTTTCATTCACTGGTGGTACACAGGGGATGCATCAGGATGAACAAGATCTTGTGAACCTGATGGCATCGACTTCACTCCATAGTTTTAATGGCCAAGTTCATTTGCCATTTAATTGGGCTTCAGCCCAACTGCCTTTCCCTATCTCACCTTCCGTTCTGGCTTCAATGGGATATAATCAACGAAATTTTCCGGGATTAGTTTCAGCTAATTTTCCTGTTGATCCTGCATTTTCCAATATGCAATTTCCTCATGGTATGATTTCGCCCCACTTAAATCATTACATCCCAGGTCTTGGGTTGAGTCCATCTTCTGAAGATACAATTGACCAGAATAGTGAAAACTTTAGTTCTATGGATATGAACTCAGGTGAGGTGATCAAAGACATCTGGCATGAGCCAGATGCAGGCTCCACCGTTGAATTTGACCCAGAAAATGGAAATTATGAAGCACCTCAATGTGATGATAAGCCACATGCAGTCCAGTCAGGTTTTGATTTTGTTCCTTCCTCTTGGGTGAGTAGCTCTAGTACTAGAGCTCAGCAGAAGCATACAAAGGAAAAACGTGGGCCAACCAAGGAAGAACATTCTGATGATATTCACTTTCAGGATAACAGAATGAGGGATGCTTATGCTGAAGAAAGATTGGCAAGTTCAAGGTTCTCAACCACTGCTCACAGTAGTTCTGTGAGAAGCAAAACCTCTTCTGAGAGTTCTTGGGATGGTTCTTCTTCTAAAAGTACAAAGTCAACAAGGGGAAGACGGGGAAATAAAACAGGCGCTGCAGAGCCAACTACTGGTTATGGAAAAGGTAAGATGATGTCTGACCATATCTCTAACCATGCTGAGGATGATCAGGATTGGAACTCAGTGTCAACCCCGGGTACTGAAATGGCTGAGGGAAGCCAAGTACCTCAATCTATTATTTCCATGCACATTGCAAGGCATCATCTGCCTGAATACGAAGGTGCTCAGACAAGTGGATCCGACTCAATAATGCCCATTGCACCAATGCTCATAGGGCCTGGTTCTCGGCAAAGAATGACTGATAATTCTGGGGTTTTTGCATTTTATCCCACCGGACCACCAGTTCCCTTTCTTACAATGCTCCCAGTATATCCTGATGCATCAACCAGCCACTTTGGAAGAGAAGAATGCTTTGATAATCGTGATTTAGGCCACAACCTTGATCTGTCTGAGGGTCTTGATCACACTGAAAATCTGAATACTTCCCATGCTATTAGAGGAGCTACTTCCACAGAAGCATCTGGTGGACACAAGTCTGATATACTTAACAGTGACTTTGCTAGTCATTGGCAAAATTTACAATATGGACGGTTTTGCCAAAATCCAAGGCAACCTGGGCCTCTTGTTTATCCTTCTCCTGTTATGGTACCACCTGCATACTTACAGGGTCGTTTCCCGTGGGATGGTCCTGGAAGACCGTCGTCAGCCAACATGAACCTTTTTACTCAGCTGATGAACTACGGTCCTCGTGTATTACCCATTTCACCTCTACAGTCTGTTTCAAATAGACCTCCCAATATGTTTCAACATTATGTGGATGACATACCGAGATATCGTAGCGGGACAGGAACATATTTGCCAAATCCAGTAAGAAAGTTGCTAAAAAAAAACCTATTTATGATTGATATTGTTCTATTCCTTGGTATATTTGATCCTAGAAGTGTGGTTGGAGAGAGGTACATGCTATATTATTATATGAAATGCATGCAGATTACTTGCACAGTTTTGTCTTCACTTGTCTATTAGCCTTTTTTCTTCTTCAGATCCCCAAGAGTGACTATTGGATCAATAAAAGCATCTCAATGTTTCACTAGTTGCTTTTCAAACAATAATTTTACATTACTACAAAGAGATACTTATATTACTGGTGGGATGTGGATATTATGCTTGTCCTGAGTTTACTTAAGTTTTTAAAAAAAGAGCCATGCTTGTTCCGAGTATTAAGATAGTATTTTTTTGCAAGTGCAAAACCTCACTCCGCTTTGGTTTATCATGTCTTTCAATTGATGCTGAGGGTTTCAATGAGCATTTGCCTACTCTATGTCCATGAAGCACAGATACATCACCCTGGTTTGGTCTTCCTAGTTGGTGAAACTAGATTTCATGTCTATTCACAGTGCTTACTCTTGTGTTTTGCTGTATAAAATCATCTTTACTTAGATGTATGGTACTGTCGTTTCTAGTGGATATTTTACCTTTTGTGATTTGATTGTTTCTTCAGAAGGCTTCAGTCAGGGATCGACATGCTCCTGGTACAAGAAGGGGGAGTTACAACCATGACAGAAACGATAATTATGGTGACAGAGAGGGGAACTGGAATGCAAATTCAAAATCCCGTGCTGGTGGTCGCAACTACAACCGCAGCCAATCTGAGAAAGTAAACTCAAGATTGGATCGTCCAGTGTCCAGTGAGAGCCGAACTGACAGGTCATGGAGCTCCTCTCATAGACACGACTCCTTCCCTTCATATCAGTCCCAAAATGGTCCATTGCATGCAAACTCAATCCCAAGTGTCCCTCCCAATATGGTGTATGGCATGTATCCTTTATCATCAATGAACCCTAGTGCAGCGTCTTCAAATGGACCTGGTGGCCCTCCAGTTGTAATGTTCTATCCATACGACCATAATTCTACTTATAATAATTCACATGGAGAACAGCTTGAGTTTGGGTCTATGGGTCCAGTAGGCTTCTCGGGTACAAATGAACAAGCCCAGCCAGGTGATGGAAGTCGACCAAAGGGAGCAATTGAAGAACAGAGATTTCATGCAGTCTCTGGGCAACGGTCTTCCCCTGATCAACCATCTTCACCTCATTATCAAAGGTAATATTTTAGTTGGTTCTAAAGATACATCAAACTTGTTATTTGGAGAAGTTCATTAGAATCAATATTATTTTACTCGTGTTTAGCTGATTTTTGCTTGTTATATTTATGTCAAGTCTGCTTCCACCTTCCACGCATGCCTTGACATCTAGTTTCTCTACCTTGTTTTTCTGGGATCATTGACTATGAGAAGTTTTGGCAAAAGATGCCTATGATGAACATAGTATCAGTAGGTGCTGCCAACAAGACACTTAACAATTGCAGTTTGAACACAGAATAGAAGCTGAAGCACTTATGAAATACTTGTTTGAGATTCATTATAATAAAACTTGTTTTGGTTTGTTCAAATGGTAGATTAATGGAGAAGACCTCACTCTTGGGTTTAGTAGCCATGTCAAGTAAAGTTAAATCTCTGAGATTGTATATATTTCCTCTGTATAGTTGCTTTTATCTTTTTCAAAGACCCATATATGAATTAGATCAAATAAATGAAGGCTGTAGGGAGTACGTTGTATTTCTAGTGTAGAATCATGCTCTGGCTAATAGGAGTACTTTTAATTCACTGCCTATTTCTTTATTCTTTCATGGTGAAACATTTTTTAAGTTTGTCAATGCATCACACATCTCAGCAGTTGAGGATTTAATTTTCTCGAAAAAAATGTCATTTGAAATTCATCCCTTGAATATTATTAAGCAGAAAGAAGACTGAGAAGTGGTGATGCACGAAACAGTGGCGAGGCCTGGCGTCTTACTCATCATTCTTATCCTCATGTTGGAATTGGGCTTTCGCGCACTAGCTTTTCAATTTTTGCTAGTAAATTGAGACCTGGTGTCTTACTCACATCTTGATTGCCTATATTCAACGGAAGATGTGAAGTTATGATTTAGCGGAAGCTTCCCTCTTCAATGACGTCAAAGGTGAAATGTCATGTAGATTATTGACATATTGTAACCTCAGTGAATTTAGTTGTTCAACTTGTAATATTAGTTTTACCATTGGAAATCATTTCCCAGGGAATGTACAAGAATTTTGTTTACAGATGACTCTGTAGTAGCTTTTGTTCACTCAGGATTTCAACAGTGTAGTGGTATATGATTACCATGGTAAATTTAATAGACAAAAGATTAGAATTCATTTCAATCATAATTTCTCTTTTGTGGTAAGTACTCAGAGTTGAAGTACTATTTACAATTGCTACTACACCAGGAAGTTTCCTTTGATACCTGCAATGCCTTTGTTAATATTTTTTCAAAAAAAAATATCACATTTACGAAGGGTGTGGCTCAGTGGTCAATGAAGTGAGAGAAGAACGTGAGCTCTCATGTTAAAATCTCACAGAGACAAAAACACTAGGTAATGTTTTATCGTCATGTCTAAGGCTCGAATTGAGTAGTAAAACTATTTGTGGAGTCTTTATTGAAAAGCTTCTATAGCTACTCTTTTAGGCCAGTTTCTCATGTAAAAATGTTAAGTTTGATATTAATATTTTCAAATCTAAGTTCTATAAATTTTTATTCAATTTTGGTGATTCTTTTGTTTTATTAAAATTTGGGTAGTAGGTTTCAAAGAGGAAAGAGAAAAGTTTTGATGTAGAATAAGAAAAGGTTAGATTAAAAGTGCACTTAACTTGTAAGAGAACTTGGCCGAATGGTCGATTTAAATAGTAATTGGAATTTAGATTTTTTTAGATAAAGAGTTATTTTTCCGTGGAGATTATCAATGTAAATTTCATGCTCTGATATCATATGTAAATTTAATTTAAACGTATAAAAAATGTATTTGAAGTGGAAGACATAATCACATATAAAAGAGCGAAAGTGTACGTTGAAAATTGTTGGCATCCTTACTCTACTCTAGTGTTACATTATCATAGTCATCAGTAATGACGAAAATGTAAAGAATATGTGGTAATCCTAATGATTGAAGAAAAAATGGATCAATTTATAAAAATTAATGAAATTCACTTCAATGTATTAACCAACTAACTTATCTAACCAACAAAATTTATTATTCATTAACTATTAGTTATAAGTTTTATATTAAGCGGACAATACATAAAATAATAAAAAGTCTACTAAAAGAATATTTGCCATATTTTTTACTTTATTAAATTGATTTTATGGTTCATCCTCTTCAAGATATTGCTAGCTTGCCAAAATATCATTCAATTCGATTTAGAACATCAAAATATCTTCTTGATATCTGCTAGTTTGTAATCTACTACTTTATAGATGTTAGCATTTTAATGTTATAATATTGTTGGACTTGGGATTGCTAGTTATAATCCGGAGTGGTAATTTATTGCACTTAATTGATAGTTTCCTTAGAAATTGAGTGATTTTTGTGTACTGATGATGTTGAAATCCAGTCTGGCTTCAAACTTCTAAAATAGGATTTCATGATTTGTGGCTCGCTCTTAAATCCTTCAGTGCTTTATTTAGAATATGTTAAATTTGTTACTTATGGTAAAATTATGGGCAGCCGCGTATTTGGAACTGTATGATATCGTCCTTCCTTAAATAATTGTTCCTTTTCGGTCGATGATTGCTAATATTGATTGGTGGATTGTTATTTGATTTTAGGTGCCTTAGTTAGTTCTAGACAGATTGTTACTTGTTTATTTTTGGTTAAAGAAATAAATCTGATTTAGCTCCCCTTTTGAATAAGGAAAATAATATTTAATTATTCCTTAAAATATGCCCTTTCCTTTAAACCGTGTCCCTCTTTCACTATATAAATAGACCCCTGCTCTCATTCTTGGGACTCACTCACTCATGTTTTTACACATTCTAACAAGAGCATAAAATACTCTCTACTCTAAAAATTTAAAATTGGGTGAACATTCTAAAGGCTACTCTATTTTGTTTTGCTGTGTTCGGGTCTAGTATCGGAATAAGTTTGGTCTTCATTGCTGATTAATATTCTGCATAATTGGTTAGTTCCTCTTCGTTAGGTTAAATCTCGTTTTGCATTATTACTTTGAATATTGTTGTATGTTGGAATGAATAAAAGGAAGCATCCGGATTAGTTTTCGTTCTTCCCTCTCTCTATGTATGAGAATGTCTATGGTTATTATTTGTTTGTTTTGACCTTTTATGAGTGTTGCTTATACGTATGAAAGTAATTTGTTGCTATGAATATTTGATGTTACGATTATTTCGACATTATATATATGTGTTACATTATCCCTTCTAACAGATTTTGAACTAAGAGTTCAAGGTGTTGAAGAGTCTCCTAGAATAGAATTCCGGACAGAGCTATTTTACTTATTTTAATGTTGTATATTTTATTCATTTGTTCTTTATTTTGGCTTGTAATAATGTGTATAACTCTAACACTATCTCTCTATATATGATATAACTTGGGGGATCATCTAAGGGGGGAGGGAATTTATATGCTACTTGTTTATTTTTTTATCGTAATTTATTTGTGTTAGAAAGCATGCCTATATGATTGTTGATTGTTTGATAGTTTATATTTAGATAGTTCGCTTTAGATCTAATTAAATTAAAATAAAAATAAAATTACTATTGCCTTTAATCTCCTAAGTTTGACCCAAAATAATTAATCACCTCTTTAAGCTTTGTCAAATCATGTTTTAAAAAATCAATAATGTGTTTAATTGACTCAAACTGTTCATTGTAGCTTATTTATGTGATGTGCATATCCGTTGCTTAAACAAAAAAAATAAAAAAAATAAAAAATTATATATATATATATATATATATATAAATGACATTGGTTCCTTTATATATATAAAAATATGTAAGCATTTTATTTTTTTTGCCATCACGCTCATAGGACGTAATTAAATGTTTAGCATACTAGCGGGTATATGAATTCATGCACATGGATTTAAACTTCAATTTCATTTAGAATGCATGCCTATGTGTTTGTTTGAACAATTAGTATATCTTTATTTAGAAATGCATGTCTATAGGATTTAAATATTTCTTAATATGCCATTTGTGTGTAGAAATCATGTCTATAGGTTGTGTTCTTTACTTAGAAATTATGTTCATAGGCATTCTGATAATTTTTTCAGCACGAGAATTAATTAATTCATCTAATTAGTCGCAACGGTCGCTTTATGTGAGTAAATCCAGACCACATAGAAATCATGTTCATAGGAATTAATAATCTTCAACATGTTAAATAACTAAAAAATAAATATGCTACGTATTCTCTTCTAAGTTGTTAACTAATCTTTGCATTTTTGTAATTAGATTTCTGCAAAATTAAAATTAATTCATAAACTTTCTAGCATGTGTTAAAACTAAATTTTGATGTATATATTTTCTGCACATATTAATATTTTCTGCATCTGTAACTCTTGTTTTGCCACATAAAAATTAAAATTAACTCATAAACTATTTCCAGCATGCTAAATTGTTTCGATATCTGCTGCCCGATTAAATCATCCTCTGTTTAAATATTTCTTCCCTTGTTATATCCATTCTGTGCTAATAATTAAATAAAATCTGCTACTGCTTAAAATATTTCCTGCATCCTAATCATTATCATGCCACTCTTTTAAAATCATTTAATACTTTCCTGCACTTAGTAACTTTCTGCCCTCTAAATTTAGTAATTACATTGTTAATTTTTGTATGCCACACACTTAGCATGCGACCTTTTCATTCTAACTGTGTTTGCCAACATGTTAATTAAACTCTGGAGGCTAATATGAGACTTATGTGCTAAATGTTCGTCCAATATGTTTTGCTTGGTGTCTAGGTGGGCCTATTAGAAACTTGTATTTTATTTTAGTCTAAATCCACCCTAATAGTAGTCCAATGCCTCTTGGACCTTAAGCGGGGACGCTAGACACCTTTTAGAGACGAAAAACATGCAGTGGTAGGGTAGGGGTAGTTTAGGCCCTACGGATATTATGACATTGACTCAGGCTTAAAGCGACAAATCTTGGTTTTGTCTGTCCCTACACGGAAGCCTATCGAAAAAAAATAAAGAAAAGTCGAGTGTTGATCCATAAAGTCCTGTAGAGTCTCCTTTCCTTTCTCCCTTTATTTGTTTTATATTTATAATTATATGGGGTAGTTTAAATAAAATATAAAAATTGATTTTCCTATCTATTATCACTTAGTCTTGCATGCTTAATTAATTAATTAAAATAACTAAAGTGCCTTTAATTGTTTAATATTACGTTATCACATAGTTTTGCATGCTTAATTAATTAAATAAATTAATGAGTCGATCTTAATTGTTTAATGTTAGTTATCACCTAGTAAACATGTTTAATAAATAACCAAAAAATGAAGTGACCTTAATTGCTACTTGTAACCCCCACATAAATTGCATGAGATACGACCGGGACCCACATTTGTGGACCTCGAGGGATGCCTAACACCTTCCCCTCGAGGTAATTTGAACCCTTACCCTCGAGGGATGCCAAATTGGTTGCACGTTCTTCGTGGAGCAAGTTCACCACTTATGCTAGTTGATGTTGAACTTGGTCTCCTATAACTCCCGACTCTGATACCAAGTTGTTATGGTCTCCTGTTACGGATCTACTTATGGGAAGATGCAAGATAAAATTTGAAGTTTTCTTCCTACGATCTATGGTGCTTGTTCGTTAAGACAAAACCTGCACTCTCTTGAGTTAATTGACAATTCCTTTATATAATATTTGTTATTTTTTATTCAATTAGCGCCTCACACTCTCCCTCAATTTTGCACTATTAGGAACCATATTTGTATGATTTTAGAGAGCAGATCTAATATATTCACTAATTCAGCAATGAGAAGCAAGAATTATGGACCAAAAAATAATCATGTCCTTGTATATATATAAATAAGGACTAAATTTTCTACTCTTTCCTAATCGTTGGTTCCTACTGATCTTTTTTTTTTGTAGTGAATATTATTGCCTTTGGCATTCTTCCATTAACACTGCTAGTCCATCTAGCTAAAATATATTATGGCATCATGTGTAACACCTTGGATTTCAAAAAGAGTTAAAGAGAGGTTCATTCAAGTCAACCATCAGTTTCTAGTTGGGTCAACTTCAATCGACCATATCTTTTAGCATATAAATAGTTAGGTGGCTCATGACCTATCAAATTGAAGATATTTGAGTCTTCTTTCCAACGCCACAAAGTTTTTTTAATATTGTTCTTGGAGTAAAAAGTTATGCCCATTTCAGTGAAGTCTCTTCATGTAAGGCATTTCATTCATTTTAGGAAAGAGTATTTTGGTCTTTTCCTTTTCCCACTAGGACTAACACATTTTTCCTCACCCAATTAAGGGTCTTATCAGATGCTAAGTTACTTTTTCACATTCCTAAACACTCAAAAAAAATAAGAGAAGAGTTCAAGAGGAAAAAGAGCTAGGTTTTGAGCGTTCGTCAAGATCCTGTCGATTTTTACCAAGAACATCATTCTTTCCAGGTATGTAAGGCTTCTCACAGTGTTGAACTTGTTCGTCCTCATGTCATACATCTAATTTATCCATGAAATCATTGTATTCAAAGAGTTCTTGAGTAGTTCTTGACATTGTTCAATTCTTGAACAATAGAGATTGCTAGTTCTTGTGGGTTCTGAATCTCTAGTAAAAGTTGGGTTTCCCAAAGGGATTAAGCTTAATTCCTCATGTATTCGTGTTGGGTTTGAAAATCGAAAAGATTTTAGGAGAATTTCCCCATTCTAAACTAGTTATGACCATGTTTTGGCTTGAAAAATTTATTAGATTTTCTGGGTATAAGGGGTGCCGCGGCGCGCCACCCATAGTGCCTGGACGTTTGCTCTGTAGATTGGGGCATGCGTCCTACGCCAATCAATACGTCCCAAACATTGTTTAGTAGTTAGGGGCAAGCACCCTATGCGTGCACCAGGGTTTCCTGGTCTTTTTTCTTTCCATGCTTCATTCTGGACGTGTTCCTTTGAGTCGTGATTACATTCTCTTCTTTATATTAACATCCATAAACTCCATTAACTTTTGAGAATTCCTACATGTTCAAATCACATGTCATAAATTACATTTTGAATGAAAGTGAGTTTAAGAGGAAAGTTCAAGAAGTCTTTTCGAGTCATTTTTAGGATTCTTTTGTAATCAACAATGGTTTTGAACTAAGTTTTGATGAAGTAATTATGAGAAATGAGAAGAGTTGTTTTCATGTTTGGGAAATGATATAAGGGAACGAAGTATTCCAAAAAGTATCACTACTAAAAAACTGCTAAAAAACGACGGAAAAAAAAGCTATGGACAGCGTCGCTCCAAAAAAGCGACGGACTAAGGGATGTCGTCCGTCGCTTTTTAATTAAAATAATTATTTTTAAAATTATTTTACAAAAAGCGAAGGACGGCATCTCTTAGTCCGTCGCTTTTTGGTCAAAATATCTAGTCAAATATTTTAAAAAAGCGCCGGACAGCGTCTCTTAGTCCGTCGCTTTTTGATTAATTTTTTTTAATTTTTTTTAAAAAAAGTGACGGACGGCATCGCTTAGTCTGTCGCTTTTTTTCGTGATTTTTGCTAATTAATTATTTTATATAGATAGCGACGCAGTCCGTCGCTTTTATTAAAAATAATTATTTATTAATTTAAAAAAAGTCACGCCATCCATCGCTTTTTATTAATTTTAAATGTTTAATTATTTTTTAAATTAGCGACGGACAACATCTTTATGTCCGTCGCTTCTTGGTCAAAATATCTGGTCAAATATTTTAAGAAAGCGACGGATAATGTCTCTTAGTCTGTCGCTTTTTGGTCAAACATTTTTTTTAAAAAGCGACGGACATAGAGACGTTTTTCGTCGCTTTTTTAAAAATATCTGCACTAGCAGACGCGATTTTCTCCATTTCTCCATATAAAAAACTAAATTGAGAAATATTTTGATTTAATTTTATTTGAATCGTCTTCCGGAGAATGGTTTTGTGTAAAATAAAAAACAAAAAAAATTATAATACCGACTTCCAGATGTCGGTAAAATTAAATAGTATGTAATAAATTAATATTTTCAATTAACTTTAAATAAATCGTCCACCGAATGACGGTTTTATATAAGTTAAAAAATAATTTAATATAAAATACCGACCTCCTGATGTCAATATTATTTAATTAACATGATTACTTTTTATTTATCTTAAAATTTAATGTGATACCGACCTCATGAGGTCGGTACTTTTTATTATATATAATTAATTTTAATAAAAGCGACATCTGGAGGTTGGTATGTTTAAAATATTCTTATTAATCTTATATTTGCTATTGTGCATTACATTAAAATTTCATTTTACACCTACGATTAATTGTTCAAAAAGTGTAATAATTTTATATACTTTTACAAATAAAATGTTAGAATTTGTGAAATAAATAAATAAATATCTATAATCGATATTTAGAGTATGACACTACGTTGACATGAATTAGGAGATAATTATACTTATATTTATAGAGTAATGTACAAATTTTATCAGTCCGTCGTCTAATCATAAACTTAATATGTATCTCATATCATGATGTAGTAGAGGTGAAGAACTAACATATAATCCATTCCAGTATGAAATGCGAGATAGTAGTATTATATATGTTCAATCTTGAATGAATGTCAAGTGTAGTGATCACCTCTTAATTATGATGACATGTAAAAGATACTTCATCGGAGTATGAAATACGTTGATTAATTATATATATATATATTCCTCGAGTAGTTTAACAAATTCAGATATGAAATACATTATCAATTAAAAAATTACCGATGATCAATTCAAGGAGATTTATATATTAAATTTGATATTGATAAACTTTTGTTGATCAATAAAATTAAATTTATATAATTAGAGGGTATATAATTTAAATTTATAAAATTAACTTGATCGATAAATTAAATTTATTAAATTAAAATTTTGTTGATTTGTAGTTAAATTATATATATATGGCCAAACACATATACAACCCCTTTAACTTGTCCACATTTTTCATTTTGACACTTTATCTTAGCCTTGTTCCATTTTAACACTTCAACTCCATTTTTTATGTTCCATTTTAACACGAAATACTATTTTTATGATTTATTTATTTTTATATATATTCTTCAATTGCAACTTCTTATTTTAAATCGACATGTGTCATTTAATTTTAGTTAAAAAATTAAAAATTAACAAAAAATAATTCTTCTTAAAAAATAATAATTTCTTTTTAAGAGTGTTATGTATTTTTGTGTGAAAAATAACCGAGACGAAATTGTGTTGATTTTCTTTCTTTAAAATCACTGACAACCTAACAAAGTCAGTCGAGTTTTAACATTGTTTAATAGTGTTATTAGCAATGAACAAGAGTCTTTTTTTAGTTGTGTTATTAACTAAGTCAGTCGAGTCTTTTTGAAGATGGATTTTTTTATTCGTATTGATTTATATTACAAATTAAAAAAGTGAGTATTTGCGTTAAATTTAGATAGCCTAGATGATAAGAAAAAATAAATAAGTAGTGTTATTAAATTTGATTGAATGTTTAAGAAAGAAAATCAAAGAACTTTCGTCAATTTATTTTCATGCAAAAATACAGAGAAATATCAAAAAATAATATTATTTTTTGAAATTTTTTATGTTCGTTCGCAAATGTTTAATTTTTTTAATTAACAGGAACACATCTATTTTTTTAAAATAAGAAATTGCAATTGAAGAACATAAATAAATAAAAAATCATAAAAGTTAGTATAAGTGTTTAAATGATACAGAAAAAATTGGAGTTTAAGGGTTAAAATAGAACAAGGCTAAAATGTATATGTAATTTTAATTAATAAAATCAACCTCAAAAGGTGAGTTTATATTAAAATAAATTAATAAATACCGACCTAAAGAGGTCGGTATATTTAAATAATTATTTTATTTAGATGATATCGACTTCACGATGTCGGTATGTTGACACCCAATTTTGACAGACCTATAACCCTTTTGGAAGTGCTATTTGGTTAAATACGTGCTTTTTCAAAAATATTCCGAGTTTAAATTTTTAATCGATTTTGTCTAAAAATTATATATTTTAGTTTGCATGCTTTATAAAATTATTGTAAATCTTATTAAAATATTTTTAAAATTATAAGTAAAACTCGGAATAATTATTTTATTCAAATGTTTTAAAATTTAAGTGATTTTTATTATATAAAATGTTATAATATTTGTAGTATTTTAATTGGATAGCATTTCTTTAATTTTTCTCGAAATCATTTAATTTTTAGCCCATTCTAATCTAATTCCTTTCAATTTTAGCTTTTTCCTTATTCAATTCATTGCAATTCTAACCACCTCAATTCAATTTCGTTTTTCAATTATAGCCTCTTATATCAATTTTAGTTGCAATTTTAGCTATTCATTCATTGCAATTATAACCCTTTTGTCCAAATCTTGAAACATTAGTTTAAATATTAACCGTCCATCCTTTAAGTGAATCCTAAATCAAATCATAGCCGTTCATCTTAACTAATCCAATGGCTCAAATTAAATCTACCTTAACCTTCCTATTGTTGACCTAAAAAATGACCAAACCCTCTAATTTTGAAAACTCATCTCTTCTCTCCTAGCCTCCTCCTCCCGTCGTCGTTCTCCCACCGGCCTCCTCCCGTCGCCCTCCTCTTCTCTCCTTGCTCCCGCCTTCCTCTCCTTACTCCCTCCCATCTCTTCTCCTTTAATTGAAGGTTAGAGTTTCAGAATAGTATTTTTATTTTCTTTCAATTTGAGTATTGAATTTGTTAATTAGTGTATTGAATTAGTTTTTTTATTGATTGTTAGTTAGTTTGATTGATTGTTAGTTAGTAAGTGAATGATTTAAGGGTTTTTGATGGTTAGTTTGAATTAGGAATTATTTGATTGTTAGTTTGTGTTTGTTTATTGTGAAATGAAAATTTTAATGTTGGGGTTTGTTTGAATTAGGGTATCTTAGGATTTGTTTGAAATTCGGTATTTGTTGAGTTAATTAGTTTGATTTTGGAATTGTAAGATTAGATTGAATTAGGGTATTTAAGGAGTTGTTTGAATTTAGAATTTTAGCACTAGTTAGATTTTGGGATTTTAGGACTAGTTTGAATTTCTGATTTCAAGACTAATTTGAATTTAGAATTTAGGACTAGTTTGAATTATCATTGAACTTGAACTTAGTATTTGAAGTTAAACTTAGAACTTGAACTTGAAATTAGAACTTGAACTTGAATTTAGAACTTGAACTTAAACTTAGAATTTGAACTTGAATTTGAACTAGAACTTGAACTTAAAACTTGAACTTAAACTTAGAACTTGAACTTGAACTTGAATTTAGAACTTGAACTTGAACTTAGAACTTGAACTTAGAACTTGAACTTGAAATTAGAACTTGAACTTGAACTTAGAACTTGAACTTGAAATTAGAATTTGAACTTGAATTTGAAATTAGAATTTGAACTTGAACTTAGAATTTGAACTTGAAATTAGAACTTGAACTTAGAATTTGAAGTTAAACTTAGAACTTGATGTTGAAATTAGAACTTGAACTTGAACTTAGAACTTTCAATTTGAGTATTGAATTTGTTAATTAGTGTATTGAATTAGAGATTATTTGATTGTTAGTTTGTGTTTGTTGATTGTGAAATGAAAATTTTAATGTTGGGGTTTGTTTGAATTAGGGTATCTTAGGATTTGTTTGAAATTCAGTATTTCTTGAGTTAATTAGTTTGATTTTAGAATTGTAAGATTAGATTGAATTAGGGTATTTAAGGAGTTGTTTGAATTTAAGATTTTAACACTAGTTAGATTTTGGGATTTAAGGACTATTTTGAATTTGTGATTTCAAGACTAGTTTGAATTTTGAATTTAGAATTTAGGACTAGTTTTAATTATTATTATTGAAGTTGAACTTAGAATTTGAACATGAATTTGAACTTAGAATTTGAAGTTAAACTTAGAACTTGAACTTGAAATTACAATTTGAACTTGAACTTAGAATTTGAACTTGAACTTAGAAATTAGAACTTGAACTTGACGTTAAACTTAGAACTTGATGTTGAAATTAGAACTTGAACTTGAACTTAGAACTTTCAATTTGAGTATTGAATTTGTTAATTAGTGTATTGAATTAGTTTTTTTTATTGATTGTTACTTTGTGTTTGTTGATTGTGAAATTAGAACTTAAACTTGAACTTGAACTTAGAATTTGAAGTTAAACTTAGAACTTGATGTTGAAATTAGAGCTTGAACTTGAACTTAGAATTAGAACTTGAACTTGAACTTAGAAATTGAACTTGAACTTAGAACTTGAAATTTAAGTATTGAATTTGTTAATTAGTGTATTGAATTAGAAGTTGAACTTGAACTTAGAACTTGAACTTGAAATTAGAACTTGAACTTGAAATTAGAATTTGAACTTCAACTTAGAATTTGACTTGAACTTAAAACTTGAACTTGAAATTAGAACTTGAACTTGAACTTAGAATTTGAAGTTAAACTTAGAACTTGATGTTGAAATTAGAATTTGAACTTGAACTTGAACTTTTGAACTTGAACTTGAACTTACAATTTGAACTTGAACTTAGAATTAGAACTTGAACTAGAAATTATAAATTGAACTAGAACTTAGAACTTGAAATTAGAACTTGAACTTAGAACTTAAACTTAGAACTTGAAGTTAAACTTAGAATTTGAAGTTAAACTTAGAACTTGATGTTGAAATTAGAACTTGAACTTGAACTTGAACTTAGAATTTAAACTTGAACTTAAAATTTAACTTAGAATTAGAACTTGAACTTGAAATTAGAACTTAGAATTAAAACTTGAACTTGAACTTGAAATTTAACTAATTTTAGAACTTTTCGTGCTAGGCAACTGAGGAAGCTCAACATCTACAAAAGTTGATATAAGACTCTATTGCTTCTTTCATCAAAGTAGGAGATAAGGTTGGTGTCACGACCCGATTTATCAAGTCATGATGGCACCTACTATAACCCACCAGCAGGTAAGCCAACCCGTAACCCGGAACAACAAGTAATGGGTCTGAGGGTAGAAATCAAACAAAAGTAGGAAAATAACAATATAAACAGGCGGAACCAACCCAAAACATATATACAAATAAAGATCCCTCCCAGAACACCCGGAAGTCACCGGTCTGAGCTACTACAAAATGAGTACAAGTCCCAAAAGCGGACAACGAGGCGGGACTGTCTCGAAAGGAAAGAGACAAGTCTATATATACGAGATGGAGACTAAAATAGTACAAAACGCCGTGTGCTCACCCCGTCTCCGGATAAGTCTACTCCAAGCTCGATCAACGGCGGCTACTAGTGCTCGGACTGCATCACAAAATAGATGCGGGCGTAGCATGAGTACCAAAACAACGGGAACCCGGTAGGCATCATAGGCCGACCGAGCAAGATAAGCAAAAGTGAAGCGAAATGCAAATAAAGGGTCACATCAAGTGCAAAGAGTAGTAAATGGGGGTATGTACACGAGCGTACAGGCAACAAAGACAAGTAATCTAACTAACTCCGCCGGGCTCCCATAAACCCGACGGGTACGCTCGTACACAATAAAAGTCTGGACGAGCACGGACCCCCATAAGCCCGGCAGATGCATCGACAGATAAAGTAAAATAATTAAGCTAGAAGGTCTGTCACAATATTACCAATTTCTGGACTTTTAACTGAACCGCTCCCAATCATATTCTAGGATCTCATTACGTCCCGGACTTTAATCGGAATCTCTCCAACCTCCAAAACCTTACCCTACAGATAAGAATAATCAAGACTAACTGAAGCTTTAGTGAGGAATTGGGAATACACCACGTGCAAGCTGGACCACGGACTCGAACCGGGTACTATAGCTAATGAGTCAACCTATATGGATTGGACCACGGACTCGAATCGGGTGTTGTAGCAAAAGGTCGTGCACGGGTGGGCTGGACCACGGACTCTAACAAGATGCTATAGCCAAAACCGGATCACGGGTAAGGCTGGACCACGGACTCAAACCTAACTGTCATAATCCAACACTTTCCCGAAATAAGGTCTAAGGCAGGAACTATAGAAATTTAGCATGCTCAACACCCGAACCCCTCCATACTCAAGCAAATCAATAAACAAATGCCTAACATGCTCAATCTCACGAGAGAAAGCCATAGCCTACCTGAAAGCCGACCACGCGTGCTCCAACTCACGGTACCGGATCTTTTCCCCTCCGAACGCTTCCCCACTAACAAAAGGTTAATCACCTCGTCATTACGAATATATTGACACTAAAATTGTATTTTTTAGAGACGGATCCAAAATCGGGTCTAAAGCGGAATTGTGGGGCCCACAATTGGAATCTTGAAATTGAATTCGTGGAAACGTCGCAAATACCTTACTAAACTAATACCTCAAAATTTTAGCACAAACAGATGCCTAAAACACAGCAAATCAGCCACAACAATTAAAATGGGCAGCCCCTTGATCACAAATTTCTGGAAAACGAGACCCTTTCAACCCAAACAGATTATACCATGACGATCCTTGCGAAAAACTCTACAAGTTAGCCTCAAGAATGACTCAAAACGGACCTAAGATGATCAAGATCTCACATTTCAAAATTCAACAATAATTCAATTCGAAAATCATCCTAGCAGTGGCTAAATTCGATTCCTTACCTCAAACGAAGCCTCCCCTCGCGTTTCTAAGATCACCGCTAGATTTCCCATGAAATTCTCTTGAAGTTAGCCTCTTGAAGCACCTAATTTGGACTCAAAATGAAGGAGAAATCTGATGTTGAAGTTGAGGGAAAAAATTGGACGAACTCGTCCTAAATTCTGGAAATTTCCAGATTTCCAGCCGCTGCCACGTGGCGTCGTGTGGCTCTGCCACGTCACCGCCGCGTCAAAATTCTACAACCCTCCAAACATAAATTTCGATGTTCCGGACTCGTTCGGAATCGGAAAAATACAAATCATATATGGAATCTAATTGGAAACGATATTTCAGACTCAACGGTGAAGGCGGAATTTCCATTTGGAGATTGCTTCGATGAAAAGTGGGTCCACACCCAGTATCGTTTGAGCCAGATTTCACAACTGCCATCTAAATTCTCGGGAAGTGAACAAAGGGTCGTTCTAGACCAAAATTGATCTTCCGAAGCTAACCTAACTGTCAGAATTTTTATCTGAGCACGACTCCCAAGAAGGTTGACCAAAGTCAATTTTTCAAGTTATCAAGTTCTCCAAAATAGGGAAACGGGCCTAAAACCCAAACGAACGATCAGGCGACCGAACAGTTGGTGCCAGTAAGTCATAAATGACTTGGGGTCGCCACAGGAATGCTCTATACGAGGGAAAAAATTCTTCAATTTAAAAATGACCTGAAGGGTCATTACAGTTGGTGCTTCTAAATTTCTAAAGTTCAAGTACAATTATTTTCAATAATGTGTTTGTGTCCATCTAGTATTGATATTTAGCTTTAATTTTATGATAATATTTTTGTGTTCATCGATTGTTTGATAAGCATAAATACCAACACTAGTTGATCCTATTGATGACAAAATTGATTTTCTTGCAAGATCGATTTGTGTCCATCTAGTGTTGACACTTAGCTTTAAATTTAGAAATAATATATTTGTTAAGCATGAGTACCAACACTAGTTGATCCTATTGATGACAAAATTGATTTTCTTGCAAGATCGATTAGTGTCCATCTAGTGTTGACACTTAGCTTTAAATTTAGAAATGATATATTTGTTAAGCATGAGTACCAACACTAGTTGATCCTATTAATGACAAAATTGATTTTTTTGCAAGATCAATTTGTGTCCATCTAGTGTTGACACTTAGCTTTAAATTTAAATAAGTTAAATTAATTAATGTGATTTAGTTGGTGGATTTAGTGTCGTATTAAGTCAAAACTAAACTAGTTAAAGTTGTTAAGTTGTTTAAATAAATTAAATTAAATAATGTGGTTTTGTTGATGGATTTAGTTGTTGGAATTAAGTCAAAACTAAACTAGTTAAAGTTGTTAAGTTGTTTAAATAAGTTAAATTAAAAAATGTGATTTGGTTGATGAATTTAGTTGTTGGTTTAAGTCAAAACTAAACTAGTTAAAGTTGTTAAGTTGTTTAAATAAATTAAATTAAAAAATATGGTTTTGTTGATGGATTTAGTTGTTGGATTTAAGTCAAAACTAAACTAGTTAAAGTTGTTAAGTTGTTAAATTAAAAAATGTGGTTTGGTTGATGGATTTAGTTGTTGGAATTAAGTCAAAACTAAACTAGTTAAAGTTGTTAAGTTGTTTAAATACGTTAAATTAAAAAATGTGGTTTGGTTGATGAATTTAGTTGTTGGATTTAAGTAAAAACTAAACTAGTTAAAGTTGTTAAGTTGTTTAAATAAATTAAATTAAAAAATGTGGTTTTGTTGATGAATTTAGTTGTTGGAATTAAGTCAAAACTAAACTAGTTAAAGTTGTTAAGTTGTTTAAATAAATTAAATTAAATAATGTGGTTTTGTTGATGGATTTAGTTGTTGGAAGTAAGTCAAAACTAACCTAGTTAAAGTTGTTAAGTTGTTTAAATAAGTTAAATTAAAAAATGTGGTTTTGTTGATGGATTTAGTTGTTGGATTTAAGTCAAAACTAAACTAGTTAAAGTTGTTAAGTTGTTTAAATAAATTAAATTAAAAAATGTGGTTTGGAGGAAAGGGCCGAATGATCTTTTGTAAGTTATTTAATATGAATAATATATATCAATAGTGAATATATTTATGATATGTATATATATTGATGTCAATATTTATATTTAATATGCAGAATGACTTTTATAAGTACGTCGGTGAGAATCTAGATAGTTCGGTTCAATTGACACCTGAACTGTACACTCAGATTTGAAAAGAAAAAGTGGTAGGGGGGACACACAAGGGTAGATGCTATGGTCTAGGCTCTCGCAACGATGTTAGACGCCTTTAGTCAGACTTAGAAGGTATTGAATCATCACGTCAAGCTGAAGCACTTGACGATGTTCATATTGCTGCTATGTCGATTCAAATAACTAAACTTACAGCGACACTAGCAGAGTCAGAGCGGAAAAGAGTAGCTGAACAACAAAGTATAAGTGAGACCGTTCAGCAAATCAAATAACAAGTGATGAACCTCGCTCGTCGACCTACTACTTCGGCTTCTGATGACATCGACGACGAGAGTGATGAGGATGATTATGTAGATCTAACTCCCTAGTTTAGATCTCTGGACATTTATGAACTTTTTGAAATTTTAAAACAAATTTTAAAAGACTTTATAAGTCTTTAATTTATGATTTAGATACTTTTGAATGTTATTTTAAGTTTGTTGTTTTATGTTTTGTTTAGATTGTTTATAATTGTGTGTGTTTGATTGGGCTGAATAGTGTAGAATTGAATTAAATTGCATTTGTAGGTGGGTAGCAGAAGCTGCGAGCTGCTACTGCCAAAAATATTGCAGAAAAAGCGACGGACAGCGTGGTTTAGTCCGTCGTTTTTTTGGGTTTTTAAAATAAAATTTCCAGAAAAGCGACGAACAGTGTCCTTTTATCCGTCGCTTTTCTGGGATTTTCAAAAAATAAATTTCCAGAAAAGCGACGAACTGCGTCGCCCTTTAGAAATAAAAAAAATGAAAATTAAAATAAAGCGACGTAGTCCGTCGCTAAAAGAGACACAATCCGTCTCTAAAAGCGACGTAGTCCGTCGCTTTTTTAGCGATGCAGTCTGTCGCTTTTTGAAAAGTGTCAAGCTAAAAGGCGACGAAAGTGACTGCATCGCTTTTCCGTCGATTTTGACCAAAAAAGCGACGCAGTCCATCGCTTTTGGCCGTCATTTTTTGACAATTTTTTAGTAGTGTATTACATTTACATTTGTTGGAATGTATGCGTCCACTATCTACGATAGGACCATGTCCTTAACACAGTAATGATAGACAAAGAAGATACTAAACGAAAAGATAGCACACACAACTTTACGTGAACACTTCCTTGCTCAAGGGAGTAAAATCACGACCTCTCTCACAGGACTTTCAAACTGTTTTTACTATTCTTCTCAAACAAAAGTAAAACACAGTTTACAACCATAAAAGTGATTAACCTCTTAATCTCTATTCTAAGTAATACAAACTATTACTTAATGAGCCAAAGCAATGCATTCATTGCCCACTATACTAACCCTCACTGATTAATCTAGACTTTTAACATAAGACACAAAGTTGCCCTCAACTAATTTCTTATAGTGATTCACACAAGTTTTGAAACGTTTCTAACACAAGTGAAACGAATCTTACAATGTAAGCACAAATACAAGCAATCAAAATAAGAGCAAGTTTAGGAAGCAAATCGTTAGTCTATGAGGTCCCTTGTTGTTTTGTTGAAGCTTGAATGTTCTCTCTTTGAATGAATGATCTAATTTGTTGTTTGTGATGTTGAATATATCAATCATAAAGAAGTATTAACCGTTGGACAAACAACCTCATCCATTCTGATTGGTATAGAACTCTGACAACCTCACCAACCTCTGACACAATAGCTTTCCAGTTGTATTTCACATGGACCTGGACAAGCACACTCTGCAGAGGACCAGGTCCCTGCATTTGTGAGGAGATCATCAAAACATCTAGGAACAGTAATACTTATCATTTCCCCCTTTTTGATGACAAACAAACTGTCTCACATGAGTTTAACATTCATTCAAAGTTCATTAGTTCCCTCTATCAATAGTATTCCCCCCTGTTTTAGTTCCCCCATCAGTTTCTATTTTCAATAAACTCTAATTTAACAATTGTTTACAATCATTCCCCCTTTTGACATCATTGAAAAAGAGTAGCAGTAAACATATGCAAGTTGCATGCAAAACGTTAGGAATTCAGGGCCATGTGCCACACAATACAATCAAACAAAAATAGAGAAGATAAAAGCATACGAGACATGGAAAAAGAGATAATGTCATTAGATCACTTATGCTGACCACATAAATTAGCCAAACCAGTACACTTTGCCACTAGAGTAAGATAGAGAGACTTAAGAACTGGGTCACATAACATATTTAGGACTGATGGGGGAAGGGGTTGAAGGATTTCAACAGCAAAGTCATGCGCTCATTAGCATCAACATGAGCTTGAATGATTTGCTTGTTAAAAGACTGAACTTCCTCACTGAGTGAGGCATTTGTCTTCAACAGCTATTCATTTTTAGCTCTCAAGTTTTCTATTTCCTCCTTATCCACAGAACTGGTACCAGGTCTCTTAGAGATAGTTTGCTGCATCTGAACCTAAAGTCGTGCAATCTCAACCTCCTTTGCATTCACAGTTACAGTAAGATGATTCAGCCCCCTCTTGAGAGATAGTTGCTGCTCAAGAAGATCAGACACATGGGACTTACCCTTAACCTTTCCCTCAGCCCATTCATATTCCAAGAAAGTTGCAGGGGAAAACATCTTCTTGACAGTACCAGGTACTCCTCTTCCAAGAGGTACTTCAAAGTGGTTTAACACATGATTCAACAGATGTCCATACGGTATGCCATGCTTGGCATTCTTCCATCACCCTGTGCATATGTTCAAGCATGATTGCTGGAAGATTGATGGCTTCTAGTTCATCCAATTTTTCCATGAGGAACAAATCTGCAGCAAATGCTACAGTTCTCTTCTCACTCCCTGGCACCAAGACCTTATTGATGAACTAAAACATCAACTGGTATTCTCTTAAGAGGAATTTCTTAGGTAAACCAACACGTTTTATATCCTCACGCATGGTAGCCCGTTCAGTAAACTCACTAGCAGGTTTGCAACCTTCAATGGAACTAATCCCTTCAGATGGAACACTCAAAATCATTCCCAGACTCTCTTTATTCAGATAAATTTTGACCTTTTTAACTTTTGTCCAGATCCCTCCATCATTGAGAAGCTCCATCTTATAGTAAAATTCCCTCACTTCAAGCCCATGTAGATAAGGTGCTGGAGCTTCAAACAGGTGTTCCTAACTTTGCAATGACACAAAATCGAAAAGAGTAGACATACCACATTCTCTGAGGATTTCTGGATCAAACACCCTCCCATTTAACACCTTTTGCTTCTCCATTTCTGCAATGCGCTCTTCCTTGGTTAACACTTTGTCCTCTACTGGCTTGTGAACAAACGGACCTGGTTCTTTTACTGGTTTTGGTTTCCCAGGAGCCTTTTTAATCCCCTTGTCCTTCTTCACTGACTTAGGACCCTTTTTAGCTTTGACCCGTTCAACTTCTGCCTCCTTCTTCCCTTTAGCCACAACTCTAACAATTTCATCATAATCTATCTCACTTGACCCTAGATGTAGAGGTGTTGAGGTAGGTTCCTCAGTAGGCACCTGACCATCCCTTTTTCATCTCCGATTTCTCTTCGTTTGGACCTCGTTTGCCGCCAAAGCATCTCCCATTAATTTCTAAGTCTCACCTCTGGTAACTATCCTATTTTTCTTCCTCATTTAGTCTGAGAATCCATCATTTTTCCTTTTTCCCTTCCTTTTTCTTTTTTTAAAGACTTGTTCGGCTTATCGTCAAGTTTAGCCTCAGGCACAACATCAACTGCTTCCAGATCTGAAATTGTCATATTCACAACATTTTTCCCTCGAACCCTTTTTTTACGCCAGACTAAAAGAGTGTCTTCTTCCTTCTCCTCCTCACTGTCAACATCAAATGATTTAGAATTTTGGTCGAACACAGGTTGAACACTATGAGGGACCTGTTCCGGTGATCTTAACTCTTGTTCCAATAGAGTTGGTTGCATGTCTCCTCTAAGAGTGGCCAAACTTTGGACTGCCACCAATTCCTCTGTACTGCTAAAATATTGGATTTTGTACCCTTGTGCCCTCAAGAAAATTCCCCTTCAAATAACCGTTCAGACATGGTAGATGACACAACCTTGGACACAATTTCTAGATCTTTAAAGGGTTTCTCAAGAGTGGACTTCATAATGGACTGGGCCTCAAAATTTTGGGACTCTTTACCGAATAGAACTAAAGTTGGAGAACAAGGAAAAATTTCCCCAGAGTTGAGTACAGGAGACGTCACCACTTCAGTATGGGGTGTAAAAAATTCAGCAGTCTCACCGACCCTAGAGACTGGTATGGACGAAGATTCTTCTGGGGGAGGAATTGAGAAATTGAATGAACTGGGAGTTTCAATTCTTTGGGAGAGAGAGAGCCCGAAGGAGAAGAAGAGTTAGACATTTTGTTTGAGAGAGGAGAGGAAGATTAAAAGAACGATGAGTGAATTTAAGAGAGAATAGGAAGAATTTGGGATGTTTGGATTCTCTTAAAAAGTTGTATTTAACGGGGTATCGGGTCTCCAAACAGTAGTGACTCTTGGTTATAAAGTGAAAGGACGTCTGAAAATGGCACATTAAATGGGGGGAAGACACGTGGAAGTGATCGTTGACATAAAACTATGTAGCAAAAAGTGATACTAACCTTTAGGGGACCAGGTCCCTCTCTATAGACAACCCTGCTTGTCTGATTAAATCTTTCCTTCAACCAACATGCCATGAGTGTGTACCTGTTCTGGTGATCTTAACTCTTGTTCTAACAGTGTTGGTTGAATGTCTCCTCTGAGAGAGGCCAAACTTTGGACTTCTACCAATTCCTCTACTGCTGCTAAAATATTGGACTTTGTACCCTTGCCCTCATGCAAATCCCCTATAAATACTGCTCAGGCATGGTAGATAACACAGCCTTGGACACAACTTCTAGATCTTCAGAGGGTGTCTCAAGAGTGGACTTCATAATGGACCAGGACTCAGAATTTTGGGACTCTTTAGCGGATACAACTAAAGTTGGAGAACAAGGAAAATTTTCCTAGAGTTGAGTACAAGAGACGCCACCACTTCAGTATGGGGTGTGCCAAATTCAGCAGTCTCACCAACCCAGAGACTGGTGTGGACAAAGATTCTTTTGGGGGAGAAAATGAGAAATTGAATGAACTGGGAGTTTCAATTTCTTGGGAGAGAGGGAGTCTCGAATGAGAAGAAGAGTTAGACATTTTGTTTGAGAGATGAGAGGAAGATTAGAAGAACGATGAGAGGATTCAAGGGAGAATAGGAAGAATTGGGGATGTTAGGATTCTCTTAAAAAGTTATATTTAATGGGGTATCGGGTTCCTAAACAGTAGCAACTCTTGGTTTTAAAGTGAAAGGACATTTGAAAATGACACAGTAAATAGGGGACAGACATGTGGTAGTGACCGTTGACAGAAAACTGTGTAGAAAAAGTGATAGTAACTTTTGGGGGACAAGGTCCCTCTCTATAGATAGCCTTGCCTGTATGATTAGATCTTCCCTTCAGCCAACATGCCATGGGTGTGTACCTGTTCCGGTGATCTTAACTCTTGTTCCAACAGAGTTGGTTGAATGTCTCCTCTGAGAGAGGCCAAACTTTGGACTGCCACCAATTCCTCTACCGCTGCTAAAATATTTGACTTTGTACCCTTGCCCTCAGGCAAATCCCCTTCAAATAACCGCTCAGACATGGTAGATGATGTTGTGTCGTAATTTAACTATCTTTAGAAAAATCACTTTTTGAAATGTTCTAAGCATAAATAATTTGAAAAATACTTAGAAAGAGTCGCCACTTAATTTTTTAAAGAAATTAAGAAAACTTGTAATTTTCAAAGATTTAAACAGAAAAAATCATTTGAAAATACCAAAGAGGGTTTGGGGTTCAATTTACACTTCGAGAAGGGTTTAAGCATTTGAAGTGCCCGCTAACATACGGTTGACCTGTGACTTGACCAAAACATGTTTTGACTAATTTTTAGGAAAATGATGATTTAGCGTAAAAATAATAACTTACAATATATTTGATTAACTTTGAGAAAATAACTAAATAAATGACACATTTTATTTTTATTTTATTTTATCTTTAGAGAAAACGGACCCAAAAATGAAAACATTTGAATTAGATTGCAAGTGATTAGATTATTAAATAAACTAGACTAATTAGAATTTATTTAATTCATTTAAAAAATAATAATTTAAACCAATTTAATAATTAAAGCATGAAAATCATTTTTTATTAATTGACTAACCTCTTTGAGAAATAGACTAAGTAAGTATATTTTTATTTTAATTAATTGAAAAGGTTTTGACTAACATCTTTTAAAGTTTTTTTTTTTTTTTTTGAGAAGAATACTTTAACTTAAAACAATTTTGAAATGAGTAAAATGTGATTAAGTAAAAAGCATTAAAGAACATCTCTCTTTAAGTACAAAAGGTTTAATTTAATTGAAAATATAAAATTTTGACCAATATACTTGATCACTAAAAAAAATGAACACAAAACATGAAATGTATTAAAATTAAACCAACACAAAGAAATAACTCATCTTTTGGGGAATCTAATTAAGTTAATTAATAATTCTAAAGTTAGAGTTAATGATAAGAAAAACAAACAATTAAATGATTTAAAGGTAAAGGAGAAATGAATTTGGGCCCCCTTTTGGGCCAATTTTTTGGGGCTTTAACCTAAATCCCCTTTTTGCATATACACCGGTTGCATATCAGTGTATATTGATCGTTTCTTAGCCCTTTTTATGTAGTTCTTGCTTTCGGACACCTGTATTTTTTATTCCCGACCTCAACCTGTGGCTGCTGCATTTTTACCATATATGTCGGCGTATATCGCCGTATATCAGTGTATACAAGCTATGTTTCAGCCTTTCGAAACCTATTATTTGTATCAGCTCCCAATACTTGAAAACAATGGCGAAGTTGACTCGAAGAAGGAGGAATGTTGGGTTTCAACCAACTCGAGATGCAAGAGGAAAAGGAGAGTCCTACGGACTCAAACCGAGGGAGTTCATGCATAAAAAAATGACAAGAATTAGAATGATAATTTATTTAACTTGAAATCGTTCACAACCATTGTTGAAAAGAAATTACAAGAGATAACTTCATGAATAAACACACTAAAATTTGAACCACCGCAAAGAACAAGTTATGCAACTACTAAATTATTTAACATTTTTTATTACTGCCTAAGGAAGGAAGAAATAGCATAGCAGGAGCAATGTATTGTAGAACATCGTAGACATTGGTAATTAAATGTTATATCACCCATTTTAACTCAAAATTAAATCACAATTGAAGGCTGAAGACAAATTAGACAATTAGAAGCATTAATTCAAATTAATACTCAACTAATTCTCCGCATGTACTAGCTAAAATTATTCAAAGTAATCACATTTATACTAAACAGTAGTCTACAAGGACTAAAGCTAAACAATAGGTAGCAAACAGGTTGGAACAACCAGATTATGATTTTTACGCTTGGGCTAAACAAAAGACCTAATCAACTATACAGAAGCTGGAATTAGATTTTAAGTAGAATCTGCCATGCTGAATATAGAACAAGACAACATTTAAGATAGATCGAAATAGAACCGACAGGCAACCAAACCACAACTTAAATGAATAATATAGAATTTTGAATAACCATGAACTCAGATATGCTAAGAACGAAAAATAGTGAAAACAAAATAGCAACCTATGGTGCTGATTAACAAATATGGCTTTAAGGAAGAGGTAGCCTCGTGCCCTTTTCAAACTTAACGAGATCTTAATGATATCAAAATGCAGCTACGATAAGAATGCGAATCTCAATCTGACAAACGATAACAAAGTGAACTCAACTCTGCCAGAACTTACAGCAAACAATCAGTTTTATATAACTCAAATAGGCAATAGCACAAATAAGAACTATAGCGTACTCGATCAACACAACTTTCCAACAGAATGGTTAATCAAGGTAATACCAAACATTAATCAACCAACCCCAAAATATAAGCTCGTTTTGAAGGTCAGGCAGTGACAATTAGTGAGATGATTAGTCATATAACTTGAATATGAGATGCGAGCAGGTGAATATAGACATTGGAAACGAAATAGAGGAAAGCTGATCAACTAACACTCAAGCCAAGAATTAGGAGTTTTTTCATACAAACTAAACTTCCCACAAGATAAAATCAGATTTTTGTTACTAAACCACTCAATCTTAACACATAATAACGAATGCAATGATCAAGAAAGGTATACTTAAAACTAACAGGAATTACACAAAGTAAATTGAATGATTCGACTTTTGACCCACCAACAGATGAGTAAAAGAACTTGAACAAAAACAAAAAATCTGAGGCTCAAACCTTTGTGGGTTCGATTTCGTGGAATACTATTCTCCAACCTTCAAAATTCTATTCTCTTCTTCTTCCGTGTCTCTGTCCTCTCTAAATGGCACCAATACCATGTATTTATAGTTGAAAATAAATGTTTGAATTATAATAGCCATTTAAGCGGGAGATGAGAGATTGATGGGAGAGAATAGAAGGAAAAACAAGCAAGATAATAACCTACCCCGGCAGATCTGGATTCGATGTGATACGTCTTGATCCGCATCAGATTTAGGTAAGATTTCTCTCAGCCGAAGTCAACAAACCTTGTTCCGAGGCCTGTAATCTTTGAAAATAAGGAGAGGAACTGACAGGGGGGATGGGCAAATGAAGAAATTAGGTTCTTGCTTAACTTTAGCGTTTTGGGAAGAAGAAAGGGGAGAAGAGGCGTGTGTGAGGGTTGGGAAAGGTGAAAGAGAGCGTTTGAGCGTGGACGTGTGTACATGTTTTAAGAACAAAAGGATGGCCCTTTTTCTTTTCTTTTTTAATTTAAAATTTGGCCACTTTAATTGCTATTCTAACCGAATTGAACTTAGATATAGCCAAATCGAGTCAACATTAAAATAAGATGAATAATTATCGATTAATTATTTGAGCTTCTTAATTTAAAACAAGACAAAATAATTATCAAGACTTATTCATTATTTAAAATAGAGAACTAATTATAGAAAATTATAAAATTCACTAATTCAAAGAAATAAATGTGTAATTGTGCTAAACATTATTTTTAGGCTATTTATTAAATATTTGTATAAACGATGAAAATTATATAAACCAACATGTAAAATTATATAATTATTTATGGGAAAATAAATAAATAAAAACTAACCAAAACTAATTAGAAAGAGAATTTAAAATATATATTTTTTAGAATTTTTCAAGACGATTATTTCAAATTTAAGAAGCTCGATGATTAATTTATATTGTGGAGGGTCAAAATTGGGTGTCAACAGATGACATATCCATGGACACAACTTCTAGATATTCAGAGGGTGTCTTAAGAGTGGGCTTCACAATGGACCGGGCCTCAGAATTTTGGGACTCTTTACCGGATAGAACTAAAGTTGGAGAACATGGCAAATTTTCACTAGAGTTGAGTACATGAGACGCCACCACTTCAGTATGGGGTGTGACAAATTCAGCAGTCTCACCAACCCCAAAGACTGGTGTGGACGGAGATTCTTCTGGGGAGCAAATGAGAAATTGAATGAATTGGGAGTTTCAATTTCTTGGGAGAGAGGGAGTCTCAAAGGAGAAGAAGAGTTAGACATTTTGTTTGAGAAATGAGAGGAATATTAGAAGAACGATGAGTGAATTCAAGGGAGAATAGAAATAATTTGGGATGTTCGGATTCTCTCAAGAAGTTGTATTTAACAGGGTATCGGGTCCCCAAATAGTAGCAACTCTTTGTTTTAAAGTGAAAGGACGTCTGAAAATGACACAATAAATGAGGGGAAGACACATGGCAGTGACTGTTGACAGAAAACTGTGTAGCAAAAAGTGATACTAACCTTTGGGGGACCAGGTCCCTCTCTATAGATTGCCCTGTATGTATGATTAGATCTTTCCTTCAGCCAACATGCCATGAGTGTGTACCTGCAGTAACGTACCATATGTGAATTCATAAACGATAAGTACTACAACTTGTATAGATACCTTCCCTCCCTAACATAGTCAAAAAGAGATGTTTCATGCAAGCTTGTTCTGGAATCAGGTGATCTTGTGCTTCCCCAGCTTCAGTCTGTTCTTGACGAAGTTTTCTTTGCCTAATGCCTCGGTGAAAATATCAGCCACTTGATCTTCTGTTTTGCAGTACCTCATCACCACATTGCTTTCTCAACTCTGTCCCTAACAAAGTGGTGTCTCACATCTATGTGTTTGGTCGTCTTATGCTGGACAAGATTCTTGGCCAAGTTCATTGCACTTGTATTGTCGGATATTATAGGAATAGTGTCTGTGAGAACACCAAAGTCTTCAAGCTGCTGCTTGATCCACAAAAGCTGAGCACATCATGATGCAGCAACCACATATTCTGCTTCTGCAGTAGATAAAGCCATTGTATTTTGCTTCTTGGTGCCCCATGAAATCAGTGATGACCCTAAGAAATGCGCTATGCCTGAAGTGCTTTTTTGATCAACAAGAAAACCTGCATAGTCAGCATCAACATATCCAATTAAATCAAGAGAAGTCACCAGAAAGGTAGAAGAGGACCAGGTCATGTGTTCTCTTCAAGTATCTCAATATTCGCTTGGCTACCTTAAAGTGTGATTCCTTTGGAGCTGCTTGGAACCTGGCATACATCCTTACACTTAAAACTAAATCTGGCATGTTGGCAGTGAGATAAAACAGTAACCCAATGATTACCCTGTACACGGTCTTATTAACATCAATCCCTTCCTTATCCATATTAAGTTTGACGCTTGTTCTCATGGAGTGTCAAGAACCTTAGCCTCGAGCATGTTGAACTTCTTAAGCAATTCTCTTATGTACTTTTCTTGGCATAGTGATGTACCCTGAGGGGGCAGTTTGATTTTCAATCCCAAGAAGAATGTAAGCTTCCCCATCATGCTCATTTCAAATTCGCTACTCATTAAGGCTGCAAACTCTTTGCATAGTGAATCTGAAGTAGCTCCGAAGATAATATCATCTACATATACCTGCACAATCAATAACTCCTTACTTCTAGACTTCAAAAACAATGTGTTATCAATTTTACCTCGCTTAAAACCATTTTGCTAGGAGGAATTTTGACAAGCGCTCATACCAAGCTCTAGGAGCATGTTTAAGACCATACAAGGATTTATCCAATTTTTAGCACGTGGTTTGGTAGATCAACATCCTCAAAACCTGGGGTTGTTTTACATATACCTCCTCTTTTAGTTACCCATTCAGGAAGGCACTTTTGACGTCCATTTGAAACAACTTGAACTCCATGTAAGTAGCAAAAGCTATTAAAATTATGATGGCTTCCAATCTGGCCATAGGTGCAAAGGTCTCTTCATAGTCAATCCCTTCCTCTTTATTATACCCCTTTACTACCAATCTTGACTTGTTTCTGGTGATGATTCCATGCTCGTCAAGCTTGTTTTGGAAGACCCATCTAGTCTCTATGATGGTTCTGTTGAGAGGTCTGGGGACCAGGTGCCACACTTTGCTCCTTTCAAACTGATGAAATTCTTCCTACATTTATGTTACCCAATCAGCATCATTTAAGGCCTCTTTGATGTTCTTGGGTTCAATAGTGGATATGAAGGCTGAATACGCAACTAGATTCCTTGTTTTAGATCTAGTTTGTATTCCAGAGTCAAATGGAGAAACAAGATTGTCTAGAGGATGAGAAGATTGATGTTTCCATCCAGACTTTCTTGTTATCTCCCCTTCAAGATCAACAACAGATTTATCTTCTTTAAGCTCTTTGTTCTGTGAGTCTCCCTACTGAACTGCACTAGAGGGACCATGTTCCTCTGTGGGTTCTGCATTGTTTCCTTCCTTTGAAACCTATTCATTGCCAGGGGTTTGGATTACCCTATCTTGTTGACCCTTCATCAGTTCCTCCAATTCAATGTCTTTATTATGTTCAGCTTTGTTCTTATCATCAGATTCATCAAATATCACATGCATACTTTCTTCAACACACAGAGTTCTTTTATTGAAAACTTTGTATGCCTTGCTGGTAGAGGAATACCCAACAAACACCCCTTCATCACTCTTGGCATCAAACTTGCCAAGATCATCCTTTCCATTGTTCAACATAAAGCATTTGCAACCAAAGGGCTTCAGATGAGCAATTGAAGGTTTTCTGTCATTCAACAACTTATACGGGGTTTTCTTGATTACTGACCCGATGAGACATCTGTTTGTAACATAGCTGTGTTGACTTCTCCTGCCCAAAAGTTCATTGCAAGTCCTGAGTCAATCAACATGGTTTTAGAAATATCCATCAAGGTCTTGTTCTTCCTCTCCACAACCCCATTTTGCTGAGGAGTTCGTGGTGCAGAGAAGTTGTGATTGTTGACACCCAATTTTGACTGACTTTTAACCCTTTTTGAAATGTCATTCGGTTAAATACGTATCTTTTAAAACATATTAAATTTTTATAAATTTTGTCTTAGTATACAAGCTTTGTGAATATTATTAAATTATTATTTTTTTCCTCTCATCATATTATTGATATTTAAACCCGAAATAATTACTTTACTCAACTGTTTTAAAATTTATATGATTTTAATTAGATAAAAATATTATAATGTGGAGTATTTTTAATTGTATAGCATTTCCTTAAATTTGCTCTAAATCATTTAAAGCTTAGCCTAATCCATTCCAATTTATTTAATTCGTAGCCACTCTTGCCATTTCAATTCATTTCAATTTTAGCCTCTTATCCTAATCTAATTGCAATTCTAGCTCCTTTTCTCCTTTGCAATTATAGCCAATTTACTTCAATTTCATGTTTCAGCCCAACCTCATCTTTTTATCTTAGCCGTCGATATCATCCTTTAAATCCTAGCCCTTCATCTCCAATTAAATCAATGGTCCAGATTTGTTATTCCTCAACCTTCCTATTTTAACACTAAAAAATAACCAAAACCCTAAAATTCATTCACTCCTCTCTCCCTCCCTAAGCTGCCGCCTCTGCCTCCCTCTTTCTCTCCGGATCGCCGCCTCCGGCAAGACGAGCAACAGCCGGTGAGAACATCCCAGGCAGCTGCTCCGACTGGCCAGCAACCTTCTCCTCTTCTCCCTTTGCCCCTCTCTTTTCTTCTCCTCCTTTTCCGGTGAAGCAGCAGCACGAGCCAGCAGCCAGGCGAGCCACTGTCGAGGAGCAACAACTCAACCAAGAGCTGCTCCGGCCAGCAGGACCAGCAACAGTGCTCCAGCCAGCGCCAGCTACACTAGCAGCAGCTGCAACCAACGACAACCCACGACAGCAACAACTCCGGCCGACGATGACAACAGCGAGCCAATGAGTTTCGCATCCTTGCTCCTCTCTTCCGGCAAAACTTGAGAATTTCAACAACAACAAGTGCCATTTTGACAAAAGCTTTAAGGTTACCACTTCATTTTTAAGTTGACAGATCTGTTCAGATCTGTCCAGGTATGATTTTCTAAACATTTTGTTATACATTTTTTATTTTCTTGTTCTTATCCTCGAATTCCTTATTGAGATGTGAAGTTTGCCATTGTTCGGGATAAATTCGTACATGAGCTATGTTTAAATTTGTTCCAACAAGTTAAGTGTTAATACTTTGCTCTTATGTGAAATAATTAGGAGTCGATTGATTGTGGTGATGCCTTGATTTCTTCCAGTTATACGAATTTGTTAACTGATTTATTTTAAAAATGTTCAATAGTACTTTGTTGTCTGAACCTTAATTTGAGGATGGCTTTAAGATTTGTCTTTAAGTGGACTTGATTATTGGCTGTATTTTTTCTTCCCCATATAATTGATTCGTCAAATTGATGCTATTGCTATATTTATCTTTTGATAAAATGTGCAGGGATGACAACTTGTAATAGTTGATTTGAACCGTGGTATTATCCTTCCTAAAATAATTATTCCTTTTTGATTTGTGATGTGCAATATTCATTTGGCAGTGTTAATTGATTTTTTGTACCTTATTTTATGCGTAAGCTGTTTGTTGCTTGACTTTATTTGGTAAAATAAATAAATAAATAAATTTTGAATGAGTAAAAGAATTCTGCTGATTTTGCTCTTAGTTTAAGAAAATAAAATCTATCTTTCCTTCCAATTTTATGTTGGTAATTTGCTGGTTATTTCCGATTGATACTTCCTTACCTTGTTTAAGTTGTGCAAATTGTTACTTGTCTTATTTTGGTAAAAGTTTATTGGAATCAGACTGATTTTGTCCTCTCCTATTTTAGGAAAATAATTATAATTGTCTCCTTAATTATTCCTTTCCTTATATTTTATGCCCTCCCTTTCACTATAAAAGAGACTTTCTCTCATTATTTTAAGGCATCTGGGATATCCCTACATATTCATGTATTGCTCTCACATCACTCAATACTTGAGTACTAAAAAATATATTTTGCTCTCTACTCTAAAAAAATATAGAATTTAGTTTTCCGGTAAACATAAAAAGTTTCTCTATACTTGTTGTTTTGCTGTGTTCGGGTCGAAAATTGAATTAAGTGATCTTCATTGCTGATATTTCTTGTCTGCCTAACTGGTTAGTAATATTATTTAGCATTTATATTATTTTGCATTCATACCTCTATGTAAGTTTGTAATGATAAAGGAATAATTCGGATTAGTTTTCGTTCTTCCCTCTCTCTATGTGTGATGATGTCTATGATTATTATTTGTTTGTTTTGAGTGTTGCTTATACGTATGAAAGTAATTTGTTACTATGAATATTTGATGTTACGATTATTTTTGCCACTATATATATGTGTTACATTATCCCTTTTAGCAGGTGTTGAACTTAGAGTTCAAGGTGGAAAAGTCTCCTAGAAGAGAATTCCAGACGAAGCTTTTACTTATTTTAATATATTTTATTCATTTGTTCTTTAATTTGGCTTGTAATATTGTGTATAACTCTAACACTCTCTCTATATATGATATAATCTTGGGGATCGTCTAAGGGGAGGGGGATATACGTGCTAAATATTTTTCTTTTTTTTTAATTATTTACGTATGATAATGGAAGGTCCGCATATATTGCCTAAATCATTTAGAATAGGCAAGCATATCGGAATGCCTTAATAATTGGTTTAGAATCAACAATTTGTATATAACTCTATCATGTCAATTAGCTTGTCATGAATGTGTATTTTATTTGTAATAATATCGAAACTCTTAAAATCTTGGCACGTATGCTAATTTTGTTAAAATTCGGAAATTGATTAATAGTTATTAGACATCATGCCTATAAGAGTTATATATTTCTTATATATTATATGGGTATATTATTCATGGCATTGAGATCAGAATTTAATTTGTGTTTGTACACTTAGAAATCATGCTTGTAGGAATTAGTAAAAAAACTAACTAATCAGTTTCCTCTTGTGAAATTCCGCATGTTAATAATTTTGGAATGTCTTAGATATCATGCTCATAGGATTTAATTAATAAAGTCAAGGCTAATTAATTATTTTAAATAATTCCAGCGTGTTTAATAACCTAAGCTTTTTTAGTTCATTAATCAAGTTCTAATTAATCTTAAATTGCTAATAAAATTGCAGCATGCTAATCACTTAGGAACCATGCCTATAGATTGTAGATTTTTTTTTATTTATTTAAAGTATCATGCCTGTAGGTGCTACGAATATTTTGACTTTTCAGTCACCTAGAAATCATGTTTATAGGTATTCTAATGATAATTTTCAGCATGTAAGTTAATCAAATAATTTTAATGATTGTAGAGTTCATGCCTATAGGTTTTCTCAAATGTCTTAAATTTTCAGCATGTTTGCACCTAAAGAGTCGGAATGTTGCAATGTGTTCGCATTTTAAAATCACGCTATTGAAGATTAGTTTTATTTTTATGTATTAATTGGGGTTTAGAAATCATGCCTATAAGAGCTTTGATACTTATAATTTTCACGCTTAGAAATCATGCCTATAGGTTTCTAAATATTATTGTATCTTTATATAGAGAGTACTTTAGTTTTTGGTAATAATTTCAACATTTTCACACTTAGAAATCATGCCTCTAGGTCTCTCAATATTATTGTATCTTTATATATAGAGAGTACTTTAGTTTTGATAATAATTTCAACGTGTTCACTTAGATGTCATGACACAAATAAAACTTGTTAAAATCACGCCTTAAGCATGTTAAATAATTAAAATAAAGATGCCGCATATTCTTTTCTAAGTGCTAATTATTTTCTGCATTTTGTATTTAGGTGTTGCTTTTTTTTTAAAATAATTTCTGTAGTAATAATGCCATATGCTACTGCTCTAAAACATAATAATATATTATCTGCATCTATTTATTTATTTATTATCAGCTATTCTGCAACTACTAAATTGGTATACATAAAATAAGTTTCGGCATTAATTTGCGTTTGCTTTTAAATATTTTGCCCATTTAATATTATTATAAAGTGCCCCGTTTTAAAATAATTAATTAAGTAGTCTAATACGTTTTTTTTTTCAAACTTGCAATATTTTGTCAATTTAAAATTAATCTATTATTATATTGAGTGCTGCTTGTTTATAAATTCACACACCTTAGCATGAGACCTTTCACTTTATTTGTGTGTTTGCCAACATGTTTAATTAAAATCTAGAGGCCAAATATGAGACCATATGTGCCAAATGCTCGTCCAAATTGTTTGATTTGGTGTCTAGGTGGGCCTATTATATTTTATTTTGTCTAAAACCACCTCATTAGTAATCCAATGTCTCTTGGACCTTAAGCGGGGACGCTAGGCACCTTGTAGAGACGGAAAGCATGCGGTGGTGGGGTAGGGGTAGTTTAGGCCCTATGGATATGATGAAATTGACTCGGTCTTAAAGACAAACCTTGGTTTCGTCTGTCCCTACGAGAAGCCGACCGAAATAAAAATAAAGTCGAGTGCTGATCCTAAAGTCCTTCAGAGTCTCCCTTTCCTTTATCCCTTTATTTGTTTATAATTATATTTATTTGGGGTAGTTTTTAATAAAAATATAAAATTTGTTTACTTATTTACTCGTGCAATTTTTGTCTCCTCGCTTATCTCTTTATTAGCTGTTTAATATTCATTTGTTATTATGTTATCACTTGGTCCTTCATGCCTAACTAATTAATTAAAATAACTAAGATGCCATTATTTGTTAAACGTTAGTTATCACTTAGTAAGAATGCTAAACTAAATAAAATAAATGAAGTGACCTTACTTGCTACTTGTAACCCCCACATAAATTGCATGAGATACGGCCGGGACCCACATTTGTGGACCTCGAGGGATGCCTAACACCTTCCCCTCGAGGTAATTTGAACCCTTACCCTGATCTCTAGTTCGTTGACCTTAGTTAGAATAGTTAGGTTAGATATGTGCCCTAACGCGCCTTAATTCGTTAGGTGGCGACTCTTCAATCCTCCAAAGCCCAAAAAGAGTTGTTAGGTCGTGCATCGAAACTCGTTTTGAGAAAAACGGGGCATGACAGTGATGAATTCTACTTTCAGCACAAATGCCTTCAATTTGATTATTTTCAAACTTTGTACCATGGTCTGATATAATGCTTGCAATTTTGTTGTTAACCTTCAGTTGAATTGCTTTGCAAAAAATTATCATGCAAAAAATTATCAGTAATCTAGCTGTCTCTTCATTCGTCTGCAAAAACATGTTCTAGGTAAACCTTGAGAAATCATCAACAATTACCATAATGTACTTCTTGCCTCCTTTGCTTTGAATTCTAACAGGTCCACATAGATCCATGTGGAGAAGTTCTAGGTGTCTGGTTGTGCTTACACCTTTCTTGGTCTTGAAAGATGATCTCGTTTGCTTCCCCTTTACACAGGCATCACAAACTTTGTTGTCAGAAAACTTCAGCTTAGGCAGTCCGTGGACCAGGTCCCCTGCAACAAGCTTGTTCAGCAATGACGAGCTCACATGTCCCAATCGTCTATGCCATAGATTTGCATTGTCAGTCTGAACACTTAGACATGTGAGATTGTCCCCTTCTATTGAGTCAAGATCTGTAACATACATATTTTTGACTCTTTTGGCAGACATAACAACTTTGTTATTTACACAGTTAGTAACTAGGTACCTGCCAGACAAGAATTTAACTTCATTTCCCTTATTGCATATTTGAGATACACTTAATAAATTATATTTCAAACCATTCACATAATGAATATTGTCTATGGAATGTTCTGCTGATCTTCCTATTTTCCAAATTCCGAGAATGAAACCCTTTTTACCATCACCAAATGACACATCACCACCCTAGTGTGCTTCCAAAGAGATGAATTTTTGAGTGTCTCCAGTCATATGGTTTGAGCATCCACTGTCCATGTACCAGCACTGACTGCTTTCTCTCTTTGCACAAGAACCACTTATTAGACTTAGGAACCCATTTGAGATAGAGTTCCCAAAAACTGTCAAAAGGTTTAATAAGAAACCTTTCTGTCCATGGGGGCAAAGTATTCTTGCTAACATGGTAGTTGGGACCAGGTACCTTTTTCTTTTCTTGACTTGAGGAAGTTCTCCTAGCTTTCTTTTACTCTTTTTAGAGACTCACAATGTTTCTTCAGTTGACCATTTCTTCCATAATGGGTACACAAGATTGTCAGAGACAGAGACATATTTACTGTGAGGATTGTAGGGAGGTTCTATCTGTCAACAACCTAAGCCCTTTTTGTTGTTGAACTTCTGATTATATAAGTTTGAAAGGATCTTAGACAAATCAGTCCATTTCAGGGAATGGATCAGTTCTTCTTTGATCTTACTTGGTCTTTCATTAATTGAGAATTCTTTTCAAGAGAGACAACTAAGTTAGACTCAGATGCCTTTAACTTCTCTTCTAATTCGACCTCAAAGCTATTGAGTTTTCATTTCCCACCCTCAGAGGTACTAGGTCCCTCGTTGGGCTGCAGACTCTTAGTTTCTAGAATACTTATCCTAACACTTATTTCATACATTTGAGAGTTAAGGGTTGTGTTTTCATCCTCACACAAACTCAGTTTTTCACTTATCAACACATTCTCAGTGATTAATTCATCTACTGAGTCAATTAGCACTGCAATGAGTTTTCTCAATCTTTTAATGGATAAAGTATCTAGGTCACTTTTGAGATAAAGAAGGGTTACCTCATCCTGGTTCTCTTCGTCGTCTGATTTTGCCATCAGTGAGAAAATGAAATTGAAAGCGGTTTTATCATCTTTGACAGCCATCATCGAGACATTTTCATGGCTGTCTTCTTCTTCCTCAGATTCGCTGGAGCCATTTCCCCAGACTGCAAAGGCTTTCTTCACTACTTGATATCAGCGTGAGCCTGTCTTTTAGCACAGTCTAGACCTGGTCTCTTCTACGAGGTTTGAAGTCCTGAGTTTCCTGCTTCTGGCTTTGACAGTCCCTCATGAAATGTCCAGGCTTCCCACATTTGTGGCAAAGATCATTTGCATTTGCTACTCTGTTATAGACCCTTTCTTCTGGAAACCTCTATGCTTTTTGATTATCTTCTGGAACCTTCTAGTAAGGTATGCCATCTCATCCTCCTCTTTTGACCCATCATCCAGAGACATCTTCAAAGCTATTGATTTCTCCTTCTTTTCTTCCTTCACAGTTACCCCTGTTGCCTATTCAACTCGTAGGTTTAAAGGTTTCCAATTAAATCATCCATGGTGAGTACTTTCAAATCTCTTACTTCAGTGATAACATTCATTTTGCTCTCCTATGACTTGGGAAGTACCTTGAGAATTTTTCGAGCTTGTTTGATTGGGTGAATAGGCTCACCAAGACATCTTAGTTCGTTGGTAATGGAAGTGAACCTTGTATGCATCTCATGGATGGTTTAACCTTCCTTCATACTGAAAATTCTCATACTGAGTCGTTAGCATATCTACCTTGGACTCCTTTGCTTAGGTTGTTCCTTCATGAGTTGTTTTGAGACAGTCCCATATTTCTTTGGCCGTCTCGCACGCAGAGATTCTGTTATACTCATTTGGACCAATCCCACATACTAGCAGCTTCTTTGCTTTATAGTTTTTTTCATATCTTTTTCCTATCAGCTTCATTGTATTCCCTTCTAGTTTTGGGAATCACTTCGATGAGTTCTCCTTTCACTACATCTTTGGTGGGAATGTATGATCCATCAAGAATAACATCCCACAGCTCAGTATCTTCAACATTGATGTAGTCATGCATGCGCGTCTTCCACCATCCATAAAAATTGCCTGTTGAATCGAGGTGGTCTAGTGGTGGACTGACCTTCTTCCAGGCTTGGTGGAGTAGCCATTTCTTCAGGATCTTTTCTTTTCTTAGTGTTACCTAAATAGAAAAGTCAAGCTCTGATACCACTTGTTGGAATGTATGCATCCACTAGCTACGATAGGACCAAGCCCTTAACACAGTAATGATAGATAAAAGAATATACTGAAAGAAATGATAGCATGCACAACTTTACGTGGAAATCTCCTTGCTCGAAGGAGTAAAATCACAACTTGTCTCACAGGATTTTCAAACTGTTTTTACAATTCTTCTCAAGCAAAAGTAAAATACAGTTTACAACCACACAAGAGAGTAACCTCCTAATCTCTATTCTAAGTAATACAAACTATTACTTACTGAGCCAAATCAATGTTTGCATTGCCTGCTATTTTAACTCTCACTGATTAATATAGACTTTTAACGTAAGACACAAAGTTTCCCTCAACTAAGTTCTTATAGTGATTCACACAAGTTTTGAAATATTTCTAACACAAGTGAAACGAATCCTACAATGTAAGCACAAATACAAGCAATCAAAATAACAGCAGGTTCAAGAAGCAAATCGTCAGTCTATAAGGTCCCTTGTTGTTTTGTTGAAGCTTGAATGTTCTCTCTTTGAATGAATGATCTAATTTGTTGTTTGTGATGTTGAATATATCAATCATAAAGAAGTATTAACCGTTGGACAAACAACCTCGTCCATTCTGATTAGTATGGTACTCTGACGACCTCACCAACCTCTGACGCGACAGTTTTCCACCTGTATAGCACATGGACCTGGATGAGCACACTCTGCAGAGGACCGGGTCCCTACATTTGTGAGGAGATCATCAAAACATCTAGGAACAATAATACTTATTAACATTTAAAAGAGAGAAACTCTGATTTCTAAATAAGTTTATGAGTTCAGAGATATTTCAGAGCATTACCTCCTTTAAGAGAATCTATTGAGTAATTAGCTCAAATTGAGAAATAGTTATGTTTTATACATTTAAGCATGAGTTATATATTATTAGGAGTAGTATTGAGTACCAATATGAAGATGAGTTCAAACAACTTACATTCATCATAAACCATGTAGCCAACATAGGTAATGGGCTTACTTTTTAGACAATTCCTTATAGCTTTTAAGCATAACTTAGTGGATCCACTTAGGTGAGGTGTTCTATTCCCCGACAAGGTATAGGAAAGTTCTGGCAGCGTGGGCGAGACGATGCATTATCACATAGCTCATAATGATGGTTGTCTGTTAGAGAACCTCCCAAATAAGACTAAAAAGTATCTTATTATATTTATATATATCATTGAGTTTATATCTTTTGTTTTATGATGATTAAACATTGCATCTCTTATTATTGCTATTATATTGGAGTTGAGTTGAGGTGAATTTGTCTTCCAGTCTTATCATTTCAGTTGTCTATGCTTTCAGTTTTCCCCTTATATGCTTATACATTCAATGTGCTGACGTCATTCGACCTACATTTTTTCATGAAAGATACAGGTGCTCAGGGTCATCAAAAGGCGCTTCGTTGATACCATTTGCATTCCAGCTATCTTTGGTGAGCCTCCTTGCTTTTCGGAGGGCTTCACACTTATTTCTTGCTTTTGTTAGGTTGTCGTGGATTCTATCCCGACATCTTAGTATTAGAGGTTTCATAGATAGTTAGATGTTGAGGACTGTTGTTATTTCCTCTTCCTGTTGAGATGTTTTAAGATCTTGAGACAATTGATTTTATAACTTCGTAAGTATTTCCAGATGTTCATTTTAGTTGAGTTTGATTTAGACTATAAGTTTAATTATGCAATTGAAGATCCTATTTCTATTTGAGTAAGTCTTCCACTAAGTAGTCAGTCAGGCCAAGGGTTCACTTAGGTACCAGCGATGGTCAAAATGTTGACAAAGGTCATTTCGCAAAATATTGACGAAAGTCAACATTTAACAATGAAACACAAACAAAATGCCAAAAGCTAGACACTCAACCCGATAGCTTCGGAACTGAACCAAAGGTCATTCTTGACCAAGATCGGCATTCCGGGGCTAACCCCACTGAAGGTATTTGATTCTGAGCACTTTTACCAAGAAAATTGACCAAAGTTAAACTTTAGGCAAGGCTCTAAAGCTAAAATGCCTATTCGCACCAACTCCAACCGGAGCCTCAAAACCCGAACCGATCCACATACTAGACCAAAAAGACCTTTTCGGAAATGATGAAACTAACGGAATTCCAATCCGATGCCAAAATATCTATATGTTGATGACTAAAGTCAACTCTTTCAATCTTAAAGCCTCTAAACTCAAAAACTAGCACCAAATACAACCAAACACCTTGGGAAGCATGCCATCAAACCCAACATCACACCTAAGCCATAAGGAAGCTACACGAATGACAAAATGGTAAAAACATGTGAAACGCAGAAATAACCCACGAGGGTCATTACAGGATAGCTCAGTGATAGAAAGACTCCATGAAGAGTCAGGGCCTGTGTGTTTGTAGGTTTGATTCTTTCTCACCGCAAGTAGTTATGTTATTTTTCAAAAAGCTTTAATTAAGTAATGTCTCACCCTTAAAATAATGATAATTCATTACTTTCTAAATTTATTAATTAAGTAATTAAAATTGTTGATGAATTTGTTATTTTTGAATTGTAATTTATTAAAATAATTCTTAATTAGTGACGCCAAATGAATGTGTTTTCTTTTTTTACTTATTTTTACTTTTCATTAAAAATTTAAATAAAACGTAAAAGTAATGCTACAACTTTACCAAAATTGAAAGAGAAAATGGTACATAAGGAAATTGAAAACAGATTCATTTGAGTCTACTTTATGTCTCGTTGCTTTTGTTACCATTGCCAAAGGCCGGTGAAACCTTAAAACTTAAAATTTTGATATTTTAAAATTTTTGGAGCATTCTCCAACAAAAAAAGTCAATCACTAATATGACATAGTTTGACATAAAAAATAATAATTTGGCGCATCCACTTTTCAAAAAAAATAAAATTACTTATGACTTGGATATTCTTCGTGAAATTTCTGGTTACGCCACTCACGGTGAATATACCTTTCAAGTTAGGGCTGTTCAAAATTGAACCAAAACCGATAATTCGAACCGATTTTTTTTATTGGTTTATCAATAATGGATTATTGGTTTAGCGGTTTAGATAACGGTTTTGATTTTTTTGGTTATCGGTTCTTAACGGGTTAACCGATAACCCAATAATAAATTAAATAATTATATTTATACCATTTTGTATCTAAAGTCTTTGACTTAAAGTTTGGTTTCCTACTTTTATTTGTGGTTTTCTCAAACTCTTGGTTATTCTACAATGTAAAAATATTTGCTTTTGAACAAGATGTAACTTGTAAACTCATGTGCACAGTTTTCATTTGGTTTGTCACCTTGTTTTTAAGTGATTTTCAATGTATTTTTTTGGTGTCAAATCTTAATGGTTAAACCGATAACCGAATTGATAACGATCAATAACCGATAAACCAAGATTTTAATGGTTCTATAACAGTTTAGCATCTCTACAAATCGATAACCAATAAGTCAAACCGATAAACTTCAAAACCCGAACCGACCGATATGCAGCTCTATTTCAAGTATATCTCTAGTTGAATAAACAATTTAAACTTGAATTCGGGACTAATTGGCCACCATAAAATATTGTTTTCTTAATACTATAATAACGATGACTACTCACAAGTACACCAGTGAAAATATAGCTCAAACTTGAATTCAGCTCTAATTGGCCATACTCTGTCCTATGCACCAGTCAATTACCCCCCCCCCCCTGAATTTATTGCACGTTTACTCCTTGAGAGCTATGCCAAGAAGGGTTCTCTCAGTGTCTTAGGATTGGGTGTGTGGAACCTTATGAAGAATGCGACTACGACTCCAATTAAAGCAGAAATCCCTGGAATGAAACCTAGAGAAAATCGTGTAACGGAGAAACAAGGATATGTTAGATCACAGGGAAGAGGATCTGCACCTGCATTATTCAGAACAAAGCTCAAGTTAATTTATCGTTAACCTGAATCAAACTTGACAGACATTCGAAAAAGACTCATTAAGTTTAACAAAGAAGAACAATGTCTTCCAGAATATGTTATGACAACATTTTTCCTTTGTTGATAGCAAATCATTGAACAAAATTTGGAAAGGGAAATATTTTTACAAGGATTTTGATACGTTATCACTTTCAATGATCAACGAACTTATAATGCTTAAGTTATTAGGTAAGTTTTGCAAATTAATATAGATTCTCTTCAGCATAATCAAAGAAAGAAATCAAGAAATGACATAAGGAAAATGCGTAATACATAAATATATCATTTAACTTGACATCGCTTGCATCTATGCCTTCCAATTTTGGGTGTGCATAAGTAGACACTTAAACTTGTTTAAAGTTGAATAACTAGATGCACGTGCCCTACATGTAGGACGCCACGTAAGATGCAAATTGTCACATTGGACAACAAGTAGGACATATGTATCTACTTGATCAACTCTCTACAAGTTTACATATCTACTTGTACATACCTAAAGTTGGAGTGTATATATAGATGCTAGATGATGCCAAGTTAAAGAGACGCTTATATATTATGCCTAAGAAAACTGTTGTTTTTAAGACGTGCATGGACATAGTACACGGAGAGAGGGGAACCAGATTCTTACTCTCATAAGACTCAAGAAAGTACAAAAACACTCCACATAAAACTTTGTCAATAAAGCCCAATGATCCATAAACAAAAGCAGATCCATCAAGATCTTTATCAACTAGCTCGCTTTCCATTCCTATTGCTGTTACCTGTCATCAAAATGAAAAACTTCTATCATATAGCAACACACATATATGACATATGAACCGGTTTGCTTATCAACTCATAGTTACTTTGCAGCAACAAGCGATGAACGCACTGATGTCTGATACTCTGCAATTGATTCACGACAAGTTTCATTTTTCTAGGAACTAAAGCATATAAAAGTCTGTTTACTAATACAATTGCTCCTTTATTGTCTATTTTCTAGTTTTCATTAAAAGAAAAAGAGATTCAGAATGATACATCACAATAATGAAATGTCTGATTAATTGCCTAAACCAAGCTGGATAATTGTTGATAGAAATTATACCAACAGGTTTTTGTTTGCAATCTAAGCATGTGATATTTTAACATACAATAAACAGGTAACTATACATACCGACTAATCAATCTAGAATTTTTTTTAAAAAAAACCTCACTTACCATCATCAACGCGTTTGCTATGCCAATAAGTATGGACAAGACATACATAAAAGCATGCATGTTTATTGGGAGGAAAATTACTACAGCTCCACAAAATAGCCAAAGGAGACCCCCAGCGGAAAAGAAGGCCTTCAACCGTTCACCACTCCATTTGAGCTCCTACAAGCAAATAGCAATCAAAATAGTTTATGCATGAACAGAAAAAGTGAGTCTGGGAAAGAATTAAATATGAACTGAATGGTGAAGAGAACCTGCAGGAGGACAGACGCAACGAAGCTTGATAAGTAGATGATGGCAGGAATCTATTCACATGAATAAGATTGATTAGTTAGAATAAATTGAAATTTTTTCCTTAAAAGAAGAGCACCTTATTTAAATTTGATGGTAAGGCCCATACCAAGGCTTTTGAAGATGGGCTCATCCGTAGATCATTGATAACGTAAACAGCTAAGAAGGTCTGAACCAAAAAAAGAAAAAAAATACACATACTAAAAATTAGGTGACCCGAGCAATGCAATACTGTGTATTTGAGAGTTGAAAACTAAAACAAACCCAAAGATGAGGTTTATACTGACCTGAGAGACATTAGTCACAACTCGAGTTAACACATAGATGCTAAGTACTTGGTAATATAGGACTTTCTTCAACCAGTATGTCCACGAAGCTGTAGCACGTTTCCCATTAGATTCTTGTTTTAAACTGCACAAAATACTGCAACATTAACTGTCTGCTCAAGCAATAACGAGTTAATAGTGAGATAAATTAAGCACAAACATATAATACTACCAAATGGGATTGGAAAAATGTAGCAAACCTCGGTTCTTTAGTTCCAAGCTGAAATATAATCACGAAGACTGCTCCAATGAAAATCGAAATATAAGCCATCAATTGGTACTGCATGTATTATTTCTTTAGTCAAAATTTAATCCAATTGTAAAAACTTGAAAAAATAGATGAGCATTTGATTAAAATTAAGTACCTGATTCTTAATGTCAACCTGTGAACTAGAAGTTTCCTTATTGAAGACGAAAAATGCGATCACATATAAGATTAGGCTTGCAATCTTGACCAATATTTTTCAGGGAAATGGTAAAAGAGGAAAAAAGGGATTAGTATACCAAGTATCACATAGAAAATATCGGTATCAGTAAATGAAACTGATTGTATAGAAAATATTCAACCATTGTAAAAGCATTGCGACAGCTAACACAGGCTATTCTGCTTGTTGGGTTTAGTGTGACTCCATTCACCATTGACCTGCAATAAACATTTAGCCATGAGTCCTTGTCCTGGATTTTTTCGCATAGATAAAAGTGGACATATCAAGTAATAGAGATAAGAGTATGTGCGTCACTGCGTGACAGAATACAAAAGTTTTTCTTATTTTCTAGCTCATGATAAAAAAAGAGATGGAAAAAACCCCCCATAGAAAGCTCTTGAAGATCGAAATGATAGTTAAAGTTTTTAGTTCTAGTCTTAGAAACATATAGTTAGAAAGAGAGTCAAATGGATGAGAAATCATATAGCATTCCATACTACGCCAGCCATTTGTACAACAAAGATTGTAACACATTGAAGTGGATAAGCTGAGGAGATTACATGTGTGATATCTGAGTGCAAGACCATCCACTGCAGAAAATCACTGCAGATATGCAGTAACCAGCGGTTTGAACGACAGGTGAATCAGATCCAAGAATTTTGCAAGGGAGGCAACCACCGAAGAGTGATGTAAACGATAGAGCAACTAACAGGCATCCCATGCCATGCCATATTTTGAAATGACCAAACCTGTCTATCTGCAGCATAAAAGGAAAGTAAAAAGGCTGCAGGGTTAAATGCTCACTACTAAAATATCACTATTTTCCCGCTGAAGTTTTCCATTGAAAAATGATCAGGGGCTATTTCCACAAATATTTTGATCGAATCGGTAAGGAAAGACAAAATGTTAATATTTTCATACGGAAAAATTAGGAAGTTTCCCACTATGCATTTTAACAATGAGCTGGTTCGGTGAGAAATCAGTCGGAAAATTATGTTATATAGCACAAATTTCTCACTTATCCCCAACTTATTTTTCTTGATCAGTAAAAGAAAATGAATTAGTTATAGATCAAATGAGAAAAATATGTTCTGTATATTTAATTAAGTACATAAGTGACTTTCAAAATGGTGGGCTATAATACTGTTGAGCAGGTTAGAAACAGATAATGTACTTATCTGCAGTTCTGCACTAACATGAACAAGCTAAGTTTAACTAATTCTAGCACGGGATGTTAAGCTTAACACGATGTTTCCATAAGACAGAGACATAAAAGGCAGTAGTTATTCTTCATGAATAGATGTAGCACATACCGCAAAGCATATATAAGAATAATTCTGTATTGGAAACATGGAAAATCAAATGGAATATATATACCAGTTCACCAGCTATTATGGTCGTAAATGCATCAGCAAACTGACCAGTAAGTGTGACTGTTGCGGCATTGCTGTGAATTAAAGAGGCTTAATTAACAGATGAATCTCAAAAAATAGGGGAGGAAAGACACATATTGAGTGAGTTAACAAATAAAGTAGGAACCTTGGGGACAATCCAATATCTGTCAAGTAGAGCAAGAGATATGTATACCAACAGGAAGATGTTATATCATTCAGCATGTGTCCCACACCATAAGTAAACACAGAACACCTTCCTAGGGATTTTGGTTCATCATCAACCATTTCATTCATCATCATGTCCTACTTATTTGAAGCCTGCATGCACCAAACATTACATGTCACTTCATCATGAATTTTAATTCAACAAGTTTGGTTTACAATATAAACATATATGACTTTTACTTGGCCAAACAATAGATTGTGTTTGCACTAAAATGTTTCTTGAGTAACATGCATAAATTTAATTAAGTTGTGTATTCTTCTAGTAAATTATCGCATTTATTTTGGGGAAAGATTGCACTTGTTCTTTCCCTTTTATGCATTATTATGTTTTTCAAGTAAAGAGTGATCAATCATTCCTTCATATACTCCCTCTGTACACTTTTATTTGTCATGTTGTGTTTTTCGAAAGTCAATTTGACTAATTTTCAAAATTAAATTAGATTACATTAATTTGATATTTTAAATAAAAACTTTAGATATTCAAAAACTATACGAAGAGCACTATGAATTGCAATTTTTTGCATATTGAAAAAATACATCATAAAATGTTGGTCAAAGTTTTTACTGTTTGACTTTAAAAAAAGAAACTATGACAAATAAAAGTGGACGGAGGTAGTATTAAACAAGAAATGATGTATCACCTAATATATGTGATATACTCCATCTGTCCTTAATTACTTGTCCACTTTTTCTTTTATAGTTGTCCCTAATTACTTGTCCATTTTGACAAATCAAGAAATGACAATTTTTTTTTACCTATTATACCCTCAATCAATTACTTTAAAAAAGGTAAACTTTTTGAAAATCTTAAATTTTTAATTCATCCACTTCATAATTAATATGTGTAAAACGGTAAACTCACTATGTCAATAATTATTTTCTTAATAAGTATATCAATTTAAAAATGGACAACTAATTAGGGACATACGAGTATTAATTAAAAAGAAAGACTTTGGAAAAGAAACTGACATTGATAACATTATTATAATTTAAATGTCTCCAACTACTTCACTCATATGGAAAATAACAAAGTGGAGATGCAATAAAATAAACAAAAAGGGATGTCACCACTTTAAGAACATTTCCTTCCTATCTCTACACAAAAAAGTTTTAATTGAAAACTAAATACTAAGGTAGTAGAAACAACAGAAGTTGAGCATGAGTCAATAGTCATTACCTAGGTGATGAAGAACAAGACCCAATTAACTCGCTATGACTGTTTAACAAAAGAGAGAAAAGAATAATTCAAGATGAGTAGTTGCTCACCAACTTTACCTTCATTTATACTGCTCTGCTCTGCTCTGAATGATAAGATATGATATGATATGGGCTGCTAATTTATTATTAGTATTTGGATAAGTTCTTATATAAATCACCAAGAAGCAGATATTGGTGAAACAGAGGCAGTGGCCCTATGCAGGGTTGTTGGAGCAATTGTATTTTTCTTATCAAAAGAATTGTTTATGATATTCTTTTTTGGAGCATTTAATTTGAAGACAGTGAAATATTAAATAAATTATAAAAATAATGTTATCCAAAGATTTTCTCCCATTCCTATGGGTAATCCATGTTTGTTTCGATTTATTTGTCTTATTTTTTTAGTTTGTTTTAAAAAATAACCTCCCCTTCCTGACATTCCAAGGGCCAAAATCTGGGTAGTGCACCACCAAGGGTTCTGATTGATTGATAAATTTCATCTTTAACCAAATGTCTCGGATTCGAGTCCCTTAGGTATGGAGTCGTCTTTGTTAGGAAGTGTTATAGGTGTTTAAGAAAAAAAAAACTTTTGAAACTTGTGGTATAAAACAAGCCTTAAATATTTTTGTAGTTGTAAATCATTTCATTACATGTAAAAGAAGAATTTGAAAGTTAAATTATTTTTAGTTTTAGTAAGGTGATATTTTTTTAGGGATGAATTAAAAAGGAAAGGATGTCATCTAAAATATGACGTGGGGGGGGGGGGGGGGGAGTAAAATGATAATAATGAAAGTAAAACAAGCAAAGAAAACACAAATTTAACGTGGTTCGATTGGTGACACCTAATCCACATGCAGAGAAGATCAATTTCACTATAAACAAGAGTACAAAGTACAATGCTATTCTAATTAATCTCAAATACTCCAAGAGAATGTCACAAGATCACTCTAATATGGGTTTGCACAAGTGTTTTTCAACACTTAAAAGGATCATTTGTTACGAGCATTGATAATGCAAAGATTAGTAACACATGAATTATAATGTAAAGATTAGTAATGCAGGGATTATTTTTTATCAAGTGTTTGGTTCATTGCTTCCTACTTAATCTTGTGTTTGATTTAAAATTCTACAAAAAAAAAATTCTTTCCTATGATACCCTTGTCTTATTATGAGATTGTTTATTTCATGTAATTGGGTCAAGGTAAATAACCGTCGGATGATATTATCTTTTTTGCAGGATTTTCTATTTCATTTACACACACACACACACACACATATATATATATACATACACACACACACAAAGATATATATAAAGTATTATTAATTTTGAGGTGTGATGTACCATTAATGAGAACCTTGATGTCACAGTGTATTTCTCATTTTTGAGGTGTGATGTACCATTAAGGCTACTTAAATTGTTCAATACCTAAAACTCATTAAAAAAAATCGTTCAAGTGGTTAATTGACGACCTACATTGAATTAAAAAAATTAAAAAAAGTGAGAGGAAATCCCTCTATTTATAAACAACAAAGGGTAGTGTGAACAAATGCAAATTGTGTCATATTGTAAAGGTCACAACTCTTTGAAAAAGTTACAACCCTTCTGAAAGGTGATAACCTTTCATAAAAGTAACAATTTTTCATAAAAATCACAACTTTTCACAAAAATCGCAACTGTTCATAAAAGTCACAACTTTTCATGAAAGGGGAAGGTCAGTGTTGGAAATAAATAAATTTAAAAGGAAATTCTGGCTTGTGATAACGCCACATAGGCGGGCCTAGAGTTCTCTTTTATATAAATATATGATATATGATATGATTGTGGTTAACAATGCTTTTCAATTGACGTCGCCACATATTTTCTTTTTGGCTTAACACATAAGGGGCTCCTTGAACTTGTCCCTTTTTTCCATTTAGATACTTAAATTATAAGGTTTACTTATTGAACACTTGAACAAAAGCCATTGCGTGCCTATTGAACACAATTTTTGCAGCAAGCCCAAATGTTTTGTGTGTGACTTTCAAATGCTGCTTATGTGGCCTTATTACAAATAAGAAAATGACACATCGAAAAAAAAAAAAACTCACCAGGGACTCTTTCACAAATAACTCACTCCGATCGCCATTGTAACACCACCACCAACAAACAATTCCATTTCTTATCAAACAACTGCCCTCGTTGCAGTCCATCTTTATTGTTCTAGTAAAATTTATTTCGGATTCTTTTGTACATTTTTTATTGTTGTTTTACACTTAATTTCTGGCAATTTTTTTTAAAACAAATCTTGATAAAATAGAATAAACTTGTTCAACTTTCAATGATTCATACCCAATAAAAATCTTTAAATGATTTATGAATAGATGTGTTGATGCATGTGGAAATGGGTTATGTGAAAGAAATAACTTTTTTGTGAGAAAGAAAAAAGAAGGCGATGGAGAGAAGACGATAGCCGCTTCTAGTTTAAATTTCGCCGGCTAGATGGAGATTTTAGGGAGAATTATGAGGTGATATTGGCGGAGAATGTTTGTAATGGCTATGGGTGTAACGACAGTGACTCCCACCAATGAATTTCTTCCTTCCATCAATTTGATGCTCTGTTTGATGAAGAAGAGAAAGAAAAGAGAATTAAGAGAAAAGAGGGGTGGAAACTAGGGTTACATGGACAAAAGGGAAAGAAGACCGTAGTGGATTCCACGTCAGCTGTTTTAAATGATCTTCACATGCTTAACCGGCGTGAGAACAAGTTGTGCCATGTCAGCCAATAATGTTTAAAAGGTACAAATTATGGGTGGTTCAGGGATTTAATAGGAAGGTGGCGTAGTTGAGGTACCTGCGAGGAAAAACCGAACAAGTTTAGGGGCCTGTTTATGTATTCCGCCTTTCTTTTTTCACCTCTAGAAATGAAGAAGTTGAAACAAATCTTACTGGTTGTAGTACTTTATAAGATGAGGTAACTTTTTGAGAACACTTTCTTAAAATTTGTATAAATTACCATTCCACCAGTCTGAAGAAGTAAGCTAGGTTAACACAGTATAAACCGAATATTGAACCAAACTAACTTTAGTTCTGTTTTCGTGTTCGGTTCTGTATAAGTTTGGTATATTGGACTCTTTTTATGCTTAAAAACTGACTAATAAAAGAATTGTAGCAATACTTTTAAAAAATCCCTAGCTCTTATGGCTTTGTCTTAAAGACAATCTAGAACATGATATTTTCTTGAATGATTCCTTTCTTTGATATCTAAAACTTGGGAGTAATTATCGAAATTCTTGTGTTTGATTCAATAAAAACCTGGACAGTTAATGTAGTACACCAGCTAGGACCCAAAAGGCTTGTACTTTTCAAATAATCTTGTTCTTTCATTGCCATATACTATCACATGAAATGCAACAGAGGTATTAGTAGATTAGTGGCTGAATTATGTTAAAATTTATTTCTTTTCAAAATTGACAGGGTATGGCCTTTTAAGTGTTTAGATACTGTTTATTTGCGATAACACATAAATTAAAGCATTCAACAAACACAATCATGGATCTGTCTTCAGATAATTGCTTTTTTTCTAGGCATTAGAAGACCTTGTTGGTTAGACTTCATTTACCTTGCATTGAAAAGTATATTACATCCATAATCAATCAATGTAATATCCTCTAAAATATAGGATGGGCTATGCTATCAGCTTTTTCATCTTGTTATCGTTTTTTCTCTAACACTTGATCTTAGCAAGAACAACCCTTGACAATTAAGGTTTTCCTAAGGTGCCTATGCGAGATGATAATTTAAGGTCTTATCTAGCAACCATAGGAAGATAAAGGAAGGAAAAAACTTTAAGGTTTTATTTTGGCAACATACATGTAAATTAATTTTTTCTTGAGCTGGTGAGTGGTGACGATCATATTATAAAAAATGTTATTTTTTTTTATAAACAAGTAAAGTTGTTTTTTGATAACTTTGTTGTATAGTTGCTTTCACTCTTATCGTTGGAAAGGAAGATCTATTAGTGATTTGTATTCATCTGTTACAAAACTTGAAGTTCTATAATATATATTAACCGCAGACAATAATTGTAACCTGCGCGACTAGCAGGATGTAGCTAAAGCAATATATAATTATTTAATAAAAATAGTTCAGTATCTCAATTTTTACTAAGAATTTAAAATTTTAAACTAGATTTGTAATCGAACTTTTGAAAATTAAAATCGAAAACTGACCAAAGAACCGAAATTTGGTCTGACTTTTCATGTTTTATGCCCATACTTAAACACAATTTGTCCATTAGAAGAACTTTGTTCCATGATAATGATGTCATTTTAGATACGGATTTTTTTAGATACGATTTATGCTTGAAAGTTTAACGCGCTCGGAAAGATAGTTGGTGGACCCATTGTTACCTCCATATCCTATATATCAATCAGTTTCTTAATATATTTTTTTCAAATAAAACTCATTGGATTTCTATATGTTGTCTGTCCTATGACTTTTACTAGTATACTACTAAAATATGTTACCAAAGTCGATAAGAGCTTAAGTACTCAACCTTGAGAAAGACGAGATCTTCTCCTCAATAAAATTGTTCAAGTTCTCACTGGAGGATAATTTCCTTGCTTCTCCACCTAATTAGCTTGTTCATTCTTTAGTATACTTGGAGTGAAGTGCCTTTAAGTTTAATTTGTATTTGAATATTTCATTGACTTTATTATTTTATCACTGTCACTTATTTTTTTTGTTCGTTGATTATTTTTTCTTAAATGAATTGGTTACAATTACACATAAATGACAACCTATTAGAAAACAATTCTTATTTTGTTACTTGTTCATTTATGTCCCCAATAGAATCCTTGGACCATTGGCTGAGCTTTTTGCTAAGTAGTTTAAGCTTAAGATTGAAGCTTCCACATAGTATTTTCATGGATGCTGCTATCCCATACCTGTTGAACAACCTCCATAAAATCAGGTTGTAAAGTTCTGAAGTTAAGGAATCTGAAGTACTTTATGGATATCTGTAACTGATCTGCATTTTTATTGGTTTGTTGAGTATCAAACTCCTGAAATATATGCTCCATTTCCTTGTTGTGGAACTCACTATCTTTAACATCTTTATTGATGCTTGTGTGCATACCTACCATATTAAGGTTGCTGGACTAAGTGTCCTCTATCTTTATTCCTTTTTAACTATTGCACTCATTAGCACTTTGTGTTTTCTTTTTGTCGATGTTTTCTGAACCATCCTCGGTGTTACCTATTGGGAAAGACAAGCACCAAAATAAATGTGCACGACAGGGCGATAGCGGAAGAAAACCCAAGTCAAAACTTTTCCTTCTATTTGAACCAAGAGAAGACAAAATTATGCAAGAATAAAATAGTTTGGGCAGCAAACAAATCAATCAAGCAAGAAAAATAAATCAACACACGAGACACCAAAGTTTAATGTGGAAAACCTCTTCGGTGTGAAGAGTAAAAACCACAAGGCCAAAGCTCCACTATAATCAACAAGAGTTACAAAAAGTGTTCTCCAAAATGATCACCAACAAAGTGTCAAACAATGAGCAACACAACTACAAGATAGCATCAAAAACTAGAGAAATAAAAGGAGTAAAAATACCCAAATCGCAGATACTGTTCACGAGCTAAAATCTAGAGCTACAGGACTCCAAATCATCCTCTCTCAGTTACCAATCAAAGATCAAGTTGAAAGGAACAAGCTGTCCAAAAATCAACTCAATCGGACAAGAAACGAAGCGAGAATCACGATTTGAAATTGGCTGGTAAGGCTTGTGCGAAAATCTACACTTTCTCACTTTTTTCTCTATATGACTGCTCTCAAACTCTTGTGATTCTTCTCAAATAAGACCTAAAAGAAAGTCTTACAAATGCACCATAATATTGGGCTTATGGGCAAAAGTGGGATAGTCATATTGGGCTAAATTTATCCACAAAGAAAAGGAAGGAAGATCACAAATCTTGGACTTTTATTTATCTACATAGGAAGGGAAAAAGGCCCAAAACCCAACATTACCGACATGAGTTTGATCACCTACGCAGTTGTGCTCTAGTTTGTGTCTGTCACTACTTTGTTCTCCATTCTCTAGTTGTTGCTCGTCAAGCTTCTCTGTTTCAGTAATCTGCCTCTGCTCTTTGTTTCTGTTTTCCACTTCTTTAACAATTTGGAAAGACGATTCTTCTTGTGCTTCTTACTGATATCCATGTTATCAGAATGTTTCTTGTATTTCTTCTGTGGTAGAACATGTTTTAACAACACTATGTTTTTCATCTTAGGGAGCTTCTTGGTATTCTTTTTCTTGTTCTTTTTTTTCTTGTTTCCTTTTCTAGCAATATCAATAATTTGTTCTGACATATCGGTAATTGTTTGTTCCATGGCCTTACTTTGATTTTCTTCCTTTGTGGCAGATTGCTCCACGTGATCTATTTATTTCACTTTGTTTGGTCCCCCTTGGTGATCTTCCCCTTGTTTTGCAGTACTATTGCTCTTATGTCCTTCATTAATGTTGCAATTTTGATCATTAGTATTAGTTGGCTGAGTTTTTTCCTCCTCTGCTCAACATTATTCTTTTCTCAGACTCTACAATTCATGATGCTATGTCCCAATTTCTTACATTCTTTGCAGTATTTTGGAATGCCATATTAATTTTTTTGTGTGTATCTTGTGAGAGGCGAATCCTCATGTTCTTTCCCAATCCACAAACTTTCAGGAAGAGGTTTCAATAGGTCCATCTCTACTCTAATCTTAGCCAGGCGAGGCCTTGTTCTACCCAACGTAGCAGCATCAAGAGCTAGAGGAGTACCTACTGAATTTAGCAATTATTAAACATAATGCCATGAGTGTAAGTGAACGGGTAAACTTGGGAGAAGCGCCCATGCCAGAGCGACGGGTAGATCTTCTTCCGGTTTGAAATCGGGATACCATTTTTGCAGCCACATTTGCATTTCATCTATTTTAATGACCTTTCGGAACCAAACATTCTGATAATCTTCAGCATTAATCAAATCGATGAAAACATTGTAATTATCATAAACCCCTATTTTTGCCGACACTTTAATGGATATCATCTCCTTAAATCTTGATCGAATTCGATCAATTTGAGGTCTAAGGTTTAGAAATCACCCCACCAGGGTGTACATACGTTCTTCCGCCATAATTCCATAGTAATCCGAAGCTTTGAAAATGATGGTTGGAATGCCATTGTGGGTGGTGTACCTGGCTTTAACTTATTCTCTTTTATGGAAATTTTGAGGGTTGTTCAATGTGGACGGGCCTTTGATTGAAGATGCATAAGAAAATTTTCCAGTAGTTTTTCTATTAGTAGTTGCCTCCACCAAGAGGAGTATGGGAAATGTGGGTTACATTGCCATGGCTGCCGTCCCAGCACCTCCATCAGGAGGAGCGTAGGGTGGACGCGCTGAATATTTGACCGTTATCAATACGATGTGAGTAGGAACAAAGGAGAGAGAATTTAAGTTCTTCCAAAGCCATTGAATAATTGAAGATATCATCATGGTTGCTTTGTTGTGTACTATGTTTGGCGATGAGACTTATTTTTCTTACATAATTAATTTGTTTGTGTCCCTCTTTTTTCCTACATTTCCAGTGTTTCAAATGGGTTTGGTATCTTTTTATGAATAATTAGAGGGTACAATGATGGCTCACATACAGGGGTAGATCTAGGTGTAAGTTAGGGGTTCATCCTAACCCTTTTGGCCGAAAAATTACACTGTATATACAAGATCAGATTTGATTATTATGTGTATATAATATTAAACGAACCCCCTTAAAGCAACTGAAAGGCGTCGCTCAGTTGTCTAGGCGGTTCAAGTTCTAATTCTCGCAGGTTGCAAGTTCATTTCCCCTTAACATCATTTTTTTGTAGTTTTTTTTTTAAAGTTTGGTCTTTTCTCCCTCCTTTTTCATTTTTAATAAGTGAGCTTTGTTTGTCCTTCCTCACTCTTTTATCGTCTTTAATGCACAATGGACTATCTCCACTTTTAATTAGTGTACATTTGCATGTATTTATTTTTTAAATTAAAAATAGCTACAAAATTTTTCTATTTTGCTAGATATTGCACCTAAAATATTATGTATGTAATTGTTTTTCTTCATATAATTGAAATAAAAGATATTTCAAATTCTCTTTTTCGATGTTCTCAATACTAATTTATATCCTTAGCTAAATTTCTAATTTCAACTAAGAAAAAAATCACAATATATATCTCTCTTTATATGTTTTATGTCACACTTGTTTAAAAATATTTATATATTTGACTAGTTTTACATATATAATTTTTTTGTATTTTATCAACTTTTACTATTTATGTTATCGAGTTATTTCACTCATTCGTTTCACCTATATTTTTTTTTATCATTCAACCTATAATTATTGATATTGTTCAATATTTTTATTTTGCTGTCGTTATGGAGCACTAATTATAAGTATTATGTTACTAATCCTTCAATCCTTGCACCTTTTTAAAAAAAATATATATTTTTTGGGGTATTAATTGGAAAGAAAAATATTAAAATAAAATAGGACACTACAAAGTGAGAGTTAAAAAGTGGAGAGCAAAGATGGAAAAAATATATTAAATGGGCATATGATAAGACAGATTAAAATTTAGCAAACACCTCACTTTGATTTTTATGTATTTATTTCTTCATATTTCGAACTCCTGAATGAAAATTCTGCATCCGCCACTGTTCACACATAAATACTCATGAAAACTACTATTAAAGGTTAAACCGTGTTGTATTTAAGTACTATTGACTTTATTTTTGTTCGTTGCTATAATAATTAAATAACCATAATTTGATTTGCAGATTCATTGTAAAGAATGAAGAGCTGGATTTGATTTGTACACTAAGAAATGAAGATAGTGTTCAAGTTAGAAAGAAAAGATGTAAAGAAAAGGACAATAAATTGAGACCATGTCTGTGGTTTACCTTTGGACCAACCTTAATATAGTGAGGATAAATGTAATTTTTATCAAGTATTAGATATGTTTTATCTCATTTATAAGTATTCTTTGTCTTTTTTAGATTAATGGTACTTTTTGATAAATTTATGCAAGATTCATTAGATATTAATGTTTTGTTCGAAAACAGTAATTCTGTTCTTTTTAAGCTTGTGAGAAGTGTACAAAATTAGTTTGAAAGTGATTCAGGAGTGCATTAAGATAACATACAATGACAAATTAATTTTGTCACTAAACAGCACATATTTTAATTCAAAAAGAATTTTCAGCTACGAAATTACAGACTTTTCTAGACAAACAAATTTATTGCTAATTTATGTATTTTTAGAGACGAAATTTTCTTTCGTACACAAATATACATTTTAGTGACGAAATTATATTCTTTTAACTACAGATTATGCATAGCTTTAAAGACGATCAGCTTTGTTACGGATTAAAATCAGAGTTAGTGACGAAACAAATTTGTCGACAATAAGTACATTTTTAGTGACGAAACAGTGTTTTTAGCTACAATTTTCTTACGCTACTTGTGACAAATAAATTCGTCATAAATATTATGAATTTGGTGACAATATTTGATTTTGTAGTTAATATAGTTTATTTAGCAACGAAACACTTAATCGTATTCATATAGATTTAGCGACACTGATTTTGTGACGAAAAATTGACAAAAAAAATTTCGTCCCAAAATATTTTTAGTGACGAAATATGACTTTTAAGTGACAAAATAATTTGTCCCTAATAATGAAATTTGTTGTAGTGTATATATCGACGAACAATCAAGAAAAACAGAAATGCAGAAACCAGCAACCAACAATCTGTTGGGTTCGAAAGTTATTATGGCGTCATGCGAAAGCTTACAATTGCAAATCAAGACCGTGATAAATTAGATGACAAAAACTTAGACTAAACATATAATATTATTATATGAAAACTAATATAAAAGAAAAAATATTAAAACTACAGAGAATAAATATCCCTATAAACAAAGCTCTCTAAACGTCTATATTGTGAATTCTATTTTATTTTTGATATGAGAAGAGATGTTTTCAATTTATACCGTTTCAATTTTTTCCTCCAATGAAAGAATAAACCAAAATGAAAGAATATAAATCACCAAGAAGTACATATTGGTGAAAAAGAAGCAGTGGCGTTGGAGCAATTGTATTTTTCTTATCAAAAGAATTGTTTTCGGTATCCTTTTTTGGAGCATTTGATTTGAAGACAATGAAATATTAAATAAACTATAAAAATCATGTTGTATCCAAAAGATTTGCACCCATTCCTATGTGTAACCCATGTCTCTTCTTTATTACTTATTAAATGATATTTTGTTTCAATTGGTTTGTCTTACTTTTTTTTAGTATATTTTTAAAATAATATTTTCCCCCTTCCTGACATTCTAAGGACCAAAATCTAGGTAGTGCACCACCAAGGGTTTTGATAGAGTGATAAATACTCCTTCATGTTTAATCAGATGTCTCGAATTCAAGTCCCTTGGGTATGGAGTCGTCTTTGTTAGGGAGTGTTATAGGTGTTTAAAATTTTTTTTTTGAAACTTTTGATCTAAAACAAGCCATAAATATTTGTGTGGTTGTAAATCATTTCATTAAATGTAAAATAAGAATTTGAAAGTTAAATTATTTCTAGTTTTAGTAAGGTAATATTTTTTATGGGGATAAATTAAAAAGGAATGGATGTCACCTAAAACATGACGCGGGGGAGGGGGTAGTAAAATGATAATAATGGAAGTAAAACAAACAAAGATGGAACAAATTTAACGTGGTTCGATTGGTGTGATGTAACGACCCGAAACCGTCGTTATTTAGGAGAAGGAAAATCCAAGAAAATTCTGGGCCCTTGTCCCTCCATAGCGGGCCAGATCCCGCTAGGGTGGTGGCGCCAGGGCGGGATAGGTGAGGCAGAACATAAATTACGAGAAATCCTATTTTCTCCATCTTTCTAAAATACCTAAATAAGTTGTAAAACACCCTAGAAACCTCAGAAAAGCTGCTCTAAGCTTGGGAAGGAAGGAGAAGGAGATTTCTAGCGTGAGGATGGTGATATCTTGCGGATTCTTGGCCAAATTCACCGTCACGAAGCCCGAAAAACCGGAATCGAGGTCATAAACTCCATGCAACTGCTTGGCGCCCAGGTAGGCTAGATTTTATGAATTGAGTAGTGATAAATCTATGGTTACTATGTAATATATGTAAATCAATGGTAGGGTTTATGTGTAGACCTTCGTGCACCGAGTGAATTCCATGGGTAATTTCTAGAAAGCAAAGTAATTGGGTTTATGTCTTGAGAAGAGAAATTGATGATTTGTTAGGGCTTCTAGAATTGCTATCTCAGATAGAATTGTTTCAAGAATATGGATATGAAATCATACATAAATGGAACTAGAATTATGAATGTATGCTAGATCATAAATTGGAGTGATTGAATTGAGGATTTATGATGAATTGTGATTAAACCCTAGAAAGAGGCCTTAGATGATGAGCTAGGGCTAAGTATGTTTTTTCGAATTCTTAGCTCAAACATAAATATGTATGATCATAACTAGAAATTAGATACTCTATTCGTATTATATTACTTGACCTCTATTGATTTGATATACTTTTTAAGAATATTTTTTATTAGAGACGTGTATTTACAAAATTAACCTTATTAATGATATTTTAGACCTCTAAATTTGATTACTTACTTTATCTAGTTGTCTAATATTAAGGGTGTGTTTGGTATGAAGGAAAATGTTTTCCATGGAAAATGTTTTCCTAGAAAATGTTTTCTTGGAAAACAAGTTGATTTTTTACTTATTTTCTCATGTTTGGTTGGTGAGTAGAAAATATTTTCCGAAAAATATTTTTAGTGTTTGATTTATGAATGAAAAATGTTTTTGAAAAATTTCTTTTATTTTTACTAGAGTAGAAAACAATTGTTGAAATTGAAAATATTTTTTAAAAACAAACTTAATTTTTTTTTGGGGTGAGGGCTAGTAGGGGGTGGGGGGGTCGAGGGGTAGGGGTGAAAAATTGAAATTTTGAAGTCGGAAATATTTTTTAAAAACAAACTTAATTTTTTTTTTTTAGGGTGGGGGGTTGAGGGTATGGGTGGAAAAAATGAAATTTTGAAATTGAAAATATTTTTTAAAAACAAACTTAAATTTTTTTTGGGGGGTGGGAGGGGGTTGGTAGGGAATGGGGAGATCGAGGGTAGGGGTGAAAAATTAAAATTTTGAAGTTGAAAATATTTTTTATAAATAAAATTAAAATTTTATTTAGGGAGTGGGGGGCCTGGGTGGGGCTGGGTAGGGGGGTCGAAGCTAAGGGTGAAAAAATGAAATAATATTTTTTTAAAACAAACTTAAATTTTTTTCTTTTTGAAGGGGGTGGGGGGCTGATAGGGGGCTGGTGGGTGTAAAAAAATAAAAAATTGAAATTAGAAATATCTTATAAAAACAACTTTTAATATTTTTTTGGGAGGGGTGGTGGTAGGGGGTGGGAGTAGGGGTGAGGGTGGGGTAAAAATATTGAATTTAAAAACAAACTTTAAATTATTTTTTTCTTGGGGGGAGGGGGTGGTTGGGGGGGCTGGTTTGAGGGTAGGGACCAAATAAATTTATTTTTTCAACAATTTTTTTTTTAATTGGAAGTTGGAAGAGAGTTTTAGAAAATGTTTTCCTTAAGTTTTGAAGGGAATTTAACCCAACCAAACATGAAAAAATTGGAAAACATTTTTCGAAAAATGTTTTCCTTCATACCAAGCACACCCTAAGAGCACGCTTGGATTAACTTAAAACAAGTAGGTTTTAAGTCAAAAAATAAAAAATCAAACTTAAATAACTTTATAGTCAAAAAATAAAAAGTAGGGGAGTCTTGCATTTTAAAAAAAAAAGTCATTTTAAACTTATTCTAAGTTATTTTTAATCTTGTCAAACACAACAAAAAAAATAAAAATAACTTAAAAGTAGGTTTGACCAACTTTTAAGTCATTCCAAATAGACTCTAGAAGTAGTATGAAAAAAAATTCTCTTAATTTGCTTAAATGTACAAGTAAAATGAGACATCTCTCTCTCTCTCTCTCTCTCTCTATATATATATATATATATATATATATATATATATATATATATATATATATATATATATATATATATATATATATATATATATATATATATATATAATATAAGAGACAGTTTGTGCTGAAGCAGGCACATCTCCGTCGACGTGCCTGCTTCAGCGTGTTTTTTTTTAAAAAAAAATTAAAAAATTATTTCTTTTGTTCTATTTTAATTTAATTGGTGTATATTTTTTTGAAATTATGGAATCTGTTTTAGCTATGACTTTTAGTCGGTTTGTGCTGAAGCAAACACGTCTCCGTCAACATGCCTGCTTCAGCGTGCTTTTATTTAAAAAAAACTTAAAAAATTATTTCTTTTGTTCTACTTTAATTTAATTAGTATATAATTTTTTTGAAATTATGAAATCCGTTTTTGCTATGACTTTTAGTTTCAAATTCAAGACTTCACGCTGAAGCATGCACGTCTCCGTTGACGTGCCTAATTCAGCATGTTTCAAAAATTTCTTTTAAAAAAATTTACTTCTTTTGTTCAACATTAATTTAATTAGTGTATAATTTTTTTGAAATTATGAAATCCGTTTTAGCTATGACTTTTAGTTTTAAATTCATATTCTTTAGTTATTGCTTTATTATTTTGAACATCGGTAATATTTGTTTATATCTTGTAACTACTTGAGTAAAAAATCAACGATCGATGATGAAAAATATATTAATTATGGAGATCTTTATGGACCTCTTCACAATAAATTTGCGCAAACAAAAAGTAATTAACAACTTAAATATCTAAAAATCATATTAAAATTTAATCAACTTTCTAAATTCTACCTATATCACATAAATTAAAACAAAACAATACTAAAATATTGGGCCTGTGCTAGCACATACACCTATTTCTAGTATATTATATAAAACCAAGTAAAATAAAATGAAGGGAGTAAGTGTATCTTAATAGAAAATAATTGGAATTTAGATTATATATTTTGGATAAAGAGTTTTTCTTTTGTAAAGATTATCAATTCAAATTTCAAGCTCTGATACCATATGTAATTTTAATTTAAACGTACAAAAAAATATTTGAAGTAAGATATAATAATCACATATAAAGGAGAAAAATTGTTAGGTGAAAATTGTTTATCTCCTTACTCTAGTGTTACATTATCATAGTCAACAGTAATGCTAAAATGTAGAGAATATGTGATAACCCTAATGAATGAAGAAAGAATGGTCCAATTTATAAAAATTGATGAGATTTAATTCAATATATCCACCAGTTAATTAATCTAACGAACCAAATTCGTTATTCATTAAATATTAGCAGGGGCAACTGACATGTGTTGACGAAAAATCATTGGGCATTAGACCCCTAAATATCGTGTCCTCATTTTTTAGTTTATTAGTTAAGACTAAACTCAAAAAAAATAAAATTTAAAAAGTAAAATGAGGAGTCCAATTCCAAACGGAGATGTGAACTTGATATGACTATTCACTTTTTACCTTTCCAATAAAAAATATTGTATACTTTTTTTAATTTTTTTTACACGTTATCATTTTTTTTACCTTATGTTTTATCTGATTTTATATATTCTATCCTTCTCTCTTTTTCTCTTCTATTCCTTTCTCTCTTTCTCTTTTCTAATCTTCCATTGTATTTTTTTTTTATGACTATTCACTTGAAATCTCAAAAAGGTGCTATTGATAATTTTTTGAAAAATAATGTCAAAATTAAATTAAAAAATATGTAGGAGAATGCTCTTTAGAAGAACAAGTCACTAACTTAATTGAAATTGAGTTAAATAATGATATAATCAAAAAAGAAGAAGGAATCAGATGTAGATTTCCAAGAAAATCAAGAACTTATAAATGAATTAAATAATTATACTCCTAGAAATATCTATGATCCTAGTCAATAGAATAATGTTGATACAAAGTTAAGAGAGTTATTAGTAGAAAAGAGACTAATCAGAATTATCGACACATGTTTTTTCAAAGGATAAATTTTTAAGACACTTTTCTACTACATCTATTATTTTCAAGAGTTGGCAAAGAAAAAGACATGAACAAGAGCTAATGTTAATCACACATTAAGCATGTGTTTAGGGAAGCAAACAAGTTAGCAGATATGTTGGCAAATGAAGCATATGAGCATAAGACCTTGATACAAATTAAATTCAGAGTTCAAATCAGCTATCAGTAGAAAGCAAACAGATTTTAAACATTGATAAGGCACAACTATCCACTTTGAGAATCAAGACAAGAAGAATCAGAGTACAGGGGTATTAACAGGAGCAGAGGCATACACAAAAGTAACCACAGTAGATGTTATGATATTTACAGAGAAAATGTATACCACACTAAGGTATTCATAATTATGAAGCTACCTAGCCTATACCATGACAGTCTACAAAAAATACACCAGAGAAAGGCGAGGGCCTTCAAGTCAGGTAAGAAAATCATGTGCAAGAGTAGGAAAAAGAACCTTGCAAAGACGATCAAGAGCAACTGGACATCTCCGCAATAGCTTCAACAGGAAATCCATAGAGATGATGAGGAAATGGAGAAAATGTCAGAAAGGTTAAGAAGGGCGAAACAAGGAACTTATTGATGGTATCAGCTCGAGCTCACAAAAAGCCCTTATTGAATCCAACTAGGAATCCACAATCTCCACCGGAATGCACCTATACAAAGAGGGGCGACAATAATAAAGAACAAAGATGATCAAGATTAAACATAAGGAAAAGAAGAGAGGTACTTTCGCGAGCTGTTGAAGAATCGATAACTCAGGCTAGCAAAGGCTCCAAGAGGTGAACGTGAAGGAAATTGGTCAGGAGCTCAAAAGGGAATGCCCTATTTTTTAGGGATCAAGTGTAAAGGAGGATGATTTGGGTTGGGCTGGTTTTTCTAGTTTTCTTTCCATTTATTGGCGCTGATGAGGCTTGTTTTATTCAAGTTTACTATTATTAATAAAATGGAGCTTCAGCTCCACAAGTTGTTTAAAAAAAAAAAAAATACATGAAAGAAGATGGTTAGTTTGTTTCAAAGATTTGAATAAGATATTTTATTTTTGTTGTAAGTTATTTAATACGACATTCAATGCTAAGAATAATAAATAGCTAATGAAGGTAATAGAGATTGGAAATTTTTTACTACTAAGCTTAGAACTCATGAAACAACCAACCAACATATCATTAACATGAGCTCATGAATTAATTTAGAATTTTAATTGCGTAATAATAAAACAATTGATAAAAACATTCATGACCAAATTAATAGAGATAGAAAACATTGAAAAAATGAATTGTCAGAAATTATTATTGTTATAGGAGCTCTTGGAAAAAACAATTGGCGTTAAGGGGGGAAAATAAAAAAACTATCAAGAAAATAATGAAAACTTCTTAAATTTTAATGAAATGATTACCGAATTTTATGCAAGAACATATTTGACGAATCAAACATGATGAAATTCATAATCATTATCTTGGACATAATATACAAAATGAATCAATAAATTTATTGGCAAGTGAAATTAAGAATAAGATTATTGAAAAAGTTATAAAAATAAAATATTTCTCTATTATACTTGACTACACGAGGCATACAAGTCATCAAGTGCAAATGTCTTTCATAATACAGAGTGTAGATATTTCGGCAATTTCAATAAATATAATCGAATGTTTTTTAGAATTCTTAAAAGTGGATGATACAAGTGGAAAAATGTTTTTTTTTAAAGTTATTAGATGAAATAAAATTTATTGGTCTAGATATTGATAATTTAAGAGGACAAGGATATGATAATGGATCTAGTATGAAGGGAAAACACCACGGAGTGCAAAAAAAACTTTTTGATATAAATTCTAGATCATTTTATACATCAAGTGGTTATCATGATCTAAATTTGATACTTTGTGATATGATTAATTCTTGTAGGGAAGCTATATCATTCTTTGGAGTGGTGAAATGTATATATTCACTATTTTCTTCGTCTACTATGCGGTAGAAAATTTAAAAGATAGTGTACCTAGTTTAACTCTTAAATCATTGTCACGAACACGATGAAAAAGTCGTATTGAAAGTGTTAAAGCAATAAGATTTCAAACGCCACAAATAAGAGATACTTTATTTAAATTAGAAGACGTTATAAGTGACGATCCAAAAATTAAAAGTGAAGCTAATTGTTTAGCAAATTTTGAGCTTGAAAATTTTAAATTCTTATTGGGTATGACTATGTGGTATGCTCTATTATTTGTTGTTAATTCAATTAGCAAAAATTTACATGCAAAATATATGCATATTCATGTCGCTATAGATCAATTAAGAGGTCTAGTTTCTTTTTTTAAAACATATAGAGAAGAAGGATTTACAAGTGCTATGATTTCGGCTAACAAAATTGCATTAGAGATGAATATAGAATCTGAATTTCGTAAGAAACGTGTAATTTATAAAAAAGAAATAATTTGATGAGAATGTTGATAATGAAATCACAAAATCTCTTGAAGAATCTTTTAGAATTGATTACTTCTTATACATAGTAGAGCAAACCATCTTTTCACTTCAAAATAGATTTGAACAATTTGAAGTATATGAAAATATTTTTGATTTTCTATTTAGTGGGAAAAAATTGAGATTATTAGATACGAGAAATTTAAAAAATATTGTCTTAATCTTGAATGTTCCTTAAAGCATAATACTCGCTCCGATATTGATGGTTTAGACTTATTTTCTGAATTAAAAGTGTTAAGGAAAATCATACATGTAGAAGATAATTCTCTAATCGAGATACTCAATCAAATAAAAAGGCTTGATTCTTTTGCAAATGCTTATATTGCTTATAGAACAATGTTAACAATTCCTATAACAGTCGCTTCAGTAGAAAGAAGTTTTTCAAAATTAAAAATAATAAAATCTTATTTAAGATCAACAATGTCTCAAAAAGATTAAGTGAATTGGCTATATTATTGATTGAAAAAGAATTATTAGAAGAAATCGACTACACAAAAATTATTACCAACTTTGCATCTCAAAAAGATAGAACAATAGATTTCAAATAAAAACATATATAATTTTATATTTTAAAAAATTTAGGCTTCTCATTTAATTTTGGCCTTAGGCCACCAATGAGATTGCGCCGCCCTTGAATAGTAGTTATGACTTTTATATTAATTGCACAACACATAAAATAATAAAAAGTCTACCAAGAGAATATTTACCATATCGTTATGTTAGCCATAAAAGAGACAAATAAATTCTTGTGGTAATTGACTTTATGTATCAACTTACTTCAAGACATTACTAGATTATTCTTTTCTTTTTCGAGTTCTTGACTCAAACATAAATATATATGATCATAACTAGAAATTAGATACTCTCTCCGTTTTAAAAATACTTTGTTCGTTTCATATTACTTGACCTCTATTGATTTGATATACTTTTAAAGAAAATTTTAATTAGAGATATGTATTTAAAAAACTAATTTTATTAATGATATTTTAGACCTCTAAATTTGATTACTAACTTTATCTAGTTATTTAATATAAATGGAGGGATCAGTAAGAATAACTTTAAAAAAAAAATTGTAACTTAGGTTATTTTGGATAAAGGATTATTCTTTCATGAAAATTATCAATTTAAATTTCAAGCTCTGATACCATATATAAATTTAATTTAAACGTACAAAAAAAATATTTGAAATGGAAGACATAAGCGCATATAAAGTAGTGAAAGTAAAAAATTTCTACTTCTAGTGTTACATTATCATAGTCATCATTAATGAAAAAAATATAGAGAATATGTGATAACCCTAATGAATGGAGAAAGAATGGACCAATTTATAAAAATTGATAAAATTTAATTCAATATATCAACCAATTAATTAATCTAATGAACGGAATTTGTTATTTATTAAATATAAGTTATGAATTTAATATTACTTGAGCAATACATAAAAGGGAAAAAACAAATATACTCCCGAACTTTGATAAATGATACGTATATACCCTCTATTATACTTTTCGTCCATCTCTGTCCTTGCCATCTAATAATCGGTTCACATTTGCCCCTCCCATTAACGACATCCTCTTTGTGTACATGTGGCAAAATCCTAAGCCACTACCCGCACTACTAAAAAAATAGTGAATACCGACCTCAGGAGGTCGGTATTCCCTGAAATACCAACCTAAAACCGACATCCCAGCTTAGGTCGGAAAAAGCTTGGTCGCTATTCAATGAGGTCGGTATTTACTGACCTCTCGAGGTCGGTTTTTATTTTATGTCGGAATATTCATTTTTTTAAATTCCGACCTCTGCAGGTCGGTATTTTTATTTTTGTAATGTTGAAATTCTGACCTCCGGAGGTTGGTATTTTTATTTTTGTAATGTTGAAATTCCGATCTTCGGAGGTCGGTATTTTTATTTTTGTAATGTTGAAATTCTGACCTACGAAGGTCGGTATTTTTATTTTTGTAATGTTGAAATTTTGACCTCCGGAGGTCTGTATTTTTATTTTTGTATTTTTGAAATTCCGACCTCCGGAGGTCGGTATTTTTATTTTTGTAATGTTGAAATTCCGACCTCCGAAGGTCGGTATTTTTATTTTTGTAATGTTGAAACTCCAACCTCCGGAGGTCGGTATTTTTATTTTTGTAATGTTGAAATTCCGACTTCCGGAGGTCGGTATTTTTATTTTTGTAATGTTGAAATTCCGACCTCTGGAGGTCGATATTTTTATTTTTGTAATGTTGAAATTCCGACCTCCGGAGGTCGGTATTTTTATTTTTGTAATGTTGAAACTCTAACCTCCGGAAGTCGGTATTTTTATTTTTGTATTTTTGAAATTCTGACCTCCGGAGGTCGGTATTTTTATTTTTGTAATGTTGAAATTCCGACCTCCGGAGGTCGGTATTTTTATTTTTTATTTTTGAAATTCCGACCTCCGGAGGTCGATTTTCTGCTGCAAAACAGGCAACAAATTGCTTCAATTTTTAGTTGTCCACCTACATATTTATACCAAAATAACCCAAAGCCAAATAAACTTCATCCAACCAAAACAACCCAAAGCCAAATAAAATTCATCCAACCAAAACAACACAATATTTTCAACATATACATTAAACTATTTCAAAATAAACTTCATCCAACTTCAAAATAAACTAAAATACAATCAAATTAAACAATTTCAAAAATATAGAAGTCTAAAATGTCAAATAGATACAACTACTCCTTATCACCCTCACTCTCCTTATCAGACTTATCATTCTTATCACCCTCCTGATCATATCCATCACTGCTAGCCGGACATGGAGGAAGAATATTTCCTGATTCAAAAAGAAAAGTTAGTTGGGCCTGAAGCGCTGCATACCTCTTGTTCTCTACCTCCTTTGCTGCCGCAATCTCCTCCTCTTTTTTTTTCTCTTTCTTCTCTCTTTCGGCTACACCAGCAAGCTCGGCATTGAGATAAGCTATCTTACTCTTCATTGCAGATATTGTCTCTCTATCCCCACCATCAAAGCTTGAGGATGATGAACCACAATACCAAGACGTCTTCTTCTGATACGCCTTTTCTGGATAGCCGTAGGCTGAACCTCTAATCGGTTCACCAACACTCTTTTTCCAAAGATTCTCGTTTTCTTTTTGTGTAAATGGTCTATCCTGACTCTCAAGAGGTAGAGTACTACGATATTCCTGAGATATTCGTATATACCTATCCTGTAATTTAAACTAAGAACTCTACGAATAAAAATGTAATATATACAAGGAAAAGAAAAAAAAATTAGTTTGAATGGAGTTCTTACATATGTCTCTTGAGCACGTGGCTCAATCCATATTTCTTCTTCTTCTTGACGTGAGTAACCTTGAACATCTCTGGTACAACTACCGGCCTACCTAACTCTTTTTCCTGCAAATAACATATATAGAATTTGATCTCATTAATCTCCAAAAAGTACGTATCAAAAAAGAAAAAAATTATTTTACTAAATTAAGAAAGTATACCATTCTTTCCTTCCTAGTAACCTGGCTAATAGCTCCACCAGTGTGCAAAGAGCCTCCCTTTTCTGATGCGTGAGCCATCTTCCCAATCTCACTCCTCTTTTTAAATTTTTCATCAGTACTCCAATGTTTCAGTAACAAAGCCCATCGATCCGGAAACATAAACTTATGCATTCTGTTTTCTCTTCGACAATCACAAAATGTGCTAGAAAGCAACTTTGAAACTTTAAGCTTGAAGTTCACTTGAACGTCATCCTCGTGTTCGGGAGCCCATACATAATATTTCTGTAATAAAAAATTACTAAATATTTATTGTTCAAATGACTAGAGAATTTAAATGTATATGATATGAATTTAATTTATATATATTCTTACCTTAAATTCATTGAACATCTGCCCTTGGGTGTTAAGTGGAATCGAACTCCAATTCGAATACACACCATTATAGTGAGTTCCGATGCACTTTAAAATAATCTTTGCCATACCCACATCCGGACGTAAGTTGAAATATGAGTTCATTGACGAAGTAGAGTAAACAAAAATTAATCAATCAATTAAAATATAAATAGATAAATGAAAGATGAAACATAATTAAATCATACTTGTATCCTAATGGCTCGATGACGAGTCTCCGAAAATTGTCTCTATCGCCTAACTGAGGACCATGTGCATCTGAGTGCTGGGTGGTGGGAGTATTAGGCTCTGAGCCATTGGATTCAATATGAAGATTGGAAAGTCCAATTGATCCACTACTAGTATTCAAACTATTACACTGACTAACACTAACTGATGGTATGTTAGACCCATGACCAAGATGTGAATAACCCTGCAATGTTTGGTAACCCGAACTAGGTACCACAGTGGGTGTAGATATAGTATAACCAGATTGTGGAGCCACATGGGTAGACGCATTATGTGACTGGTGTGTCGAGTGAGTAGTTGAAACTGAGGCTCTTTTTGAAATATTAACTCGAGAGGGCTCATCAGATATCACGACCCCAGTGGGCCTTCTCATAGCATTGGCCTTAAATTTCTTTTTCGGATTAGTGAATTTTTTTGATTTACCCTTGTCTTTATCTACCATCTATATCAAATAAATATAAAGATTAAAACAAAGTAGTACAAAATAATGTCACAATGTCGAACACATATATCAAACAAAGTTATCATAACATAAGGCTTAATCCAAATAGTCTTTCACAATGTCGAACAAACGTTAAAACTACTAAAATATAAAGTATACTCAAATATGAATAGCTAAAAATCCACCAACTAAACATACAAATTGTTATTTATCTTTCACCTGGGGCATTTCACTTTAGCTTATGTTTAACTTTTTTGGCTTTGGGAATTGCTTTCAGCTCAAAATGGGCAGACTGAGGTGGACAGGAGTTTCCCCAAAATCTATCATTCAAATTGCTTTGGTAATATTATTGAAAACTGTTGCAATGTTGTTCAATTTACAAGTTATATTTCAGAGAAGTGGCTGGTAATATTGTCACTAAACTCTTTTTCTCCATTTCCAGTCACAACACTTAGTTTCTCCAAATTCAATGATCAATAAAGGGAATGTGTGTTCACATGTTTCAGAATATCTACCTACATTACTTAAAAATCAATGTACGAGGCTTACATTGAACTGTAACTTGTGAGATTGAACTCTTTTCTATGTATCAAACTCGACAATTCTAAGGATTCTTTGCCATGACTCATGAACTACTTGTCATTAATTGAGCTAAGTGTCAACACTAGATGGACACAAATCGATCTTGCAAGAAAATCAATTTTGTCACCAATAGGATCAACTAGTGTTGGTGCTTATGCTTAACAAACACATTATTCCTAAATTAAAGCTTAATATCAATACTAGATGGACACAAATCATTCTTGCAAGACGCGTTAAAACTACTAAATAGTCTTTCACAATGTCGAACAAAAATTAAAACTACTAAAATATAAAGTATACTCAAATATGAATAGCTAAAAATCCACCAACTAAACATACAAATTGTTATTCATCCTCTTCGGAAGTTTCTTCATCATCTATCCATTCACATGCATCATCTTTGGAAGTTTCCTCCTCATCTATCCATTCATCCTCTTCGAAAGTTTCCTCCTCATCCTCCTCCATATTTGTTGGCATATCTAACTCTTCTTTATTAACTTCTTCTAAAATAAATGAATAAATAAATATATATATATATATAATTTAACTACACATCAACAGAATTTTAATTTAATAAATTTAATTTATCGATCAAGTTAATTTTATAAATTTAAATTATATAACTCCTAATTATATAAATTTAATTTTATTGATCAACAAAAGTTTATCAATATCAAATTTAATATATAAATCTCCTTGAATTGATCCTCGGTATTTCTTTAATTGATAATGTATTTCATATCTAAACCACTAGTATATAAGACTTGATTTGTTAAACTACTCGAGGAGTATATAATTAATCAAGTTCATGACATGAGATATTAAGTTCATGATTAGATGACGGACTGATAGAATTTGTACATTACTCTAGAAATATAAGTATAATTATCTCCTAATTCATATCAACGTAGTTTCATACTCTAAATATGGATTATAGAGATTTTTTTTTTATTCCACGAATTCTAACTTTTTATTTATAAAAGTATACAAAATTGTTACACTTTTTGAACAATTAATTGTAGGTGTAAAATAAAATTTTAGTATTATGCACAATAGCAAAATTATTAGTATTAATAGAAATATTTTAAACAAACCGACCTCCGGATGTCGATTTTATTGAAAGTAATTAGATTTAATAAAAAATACCGACGTCATGAGGTCGGTATCACATTAAATTTTAAGAACACAAAATGGTCCTCCGGAAGACGATTTAAATAAAATTAAATCAAAATAGAAAATAATACCGACATCAAGAGGTCGGTTTTTATTGTAATTTATTTTCTGGGAAAAATTCCGACCTCTTGAGGTCAGAATTTGGTTTAACCGCAAACCGCAAACCGACCTCTAGATGTCGCTTTTAAAAGTAATTAGATGAAATAAAAATACCGACCTCCGGATGTCGCTTTAATTAATAGTAATTAGATGAAATAAAATACCGACCTCATGAGATCGGTATTTTAATTACATACTATTTAATTTTAATAAAGTCATGAAGTCGATATTATTTAAATAAAATAATAATTTAAATATACCGACCTCTTTAGGTCGGTATTTATTAATTTATTTTAATATAAACTCAGCTCTTGAGGTTGATTTTATTAATTAAATATATATATATATATATATATATATATATATATATAAACTCAGCTCTTGAGGTTGATTTTATTAATTAAACATATATATATATATATATATATATATATATATATGATCAACAGAAGTTTAATTTAATAAATTTATTTTATTGATTAAGTTAATTTTATAAATTTAAATTATATAACTCCTAATTATATACATTTATTAATTTTATTGATCAACAAAGTTTATCAATATCAAATATATATATATATATATAATTTAACTACACATCAACAGAAGTATAATTTAACAAATTTAATTTATCGATCAAGTTAATTTTATAAATTTAAATTATGTAACTCCTAATTATATAAATTTAATTTTATTGATCAACAAAAGTTTATCAATATCAAATTTAATATATAAATCTCCTTGAATTGATCATCGGTATTTCTTTAATTGATAATGTATTTGATATCTAAACCACTAGTATATAAGACTTGATTTGTTAAACTACTCGGGCATTATATATTTATTAAATTAAACTTCTGTTGATGTGTAGTTAAATTTTATATATATATATTAACTACGAATCAACAGATGTTTAATTTAATAAATTTAGTTTATAGATCAAGTTAATTTTATAAATTTAATTATATACCTCCTAATTATATAAATTTAATTTTATTGATCAACAAAAGTTTATCAATATATATATATATATATATATATATATATATATATATAATTTAACTAAACATCAACAGAAGTTTAATTTAATAAATTTAATTTATCCATCAAGTCAATTTTATAAATTTAATTATATACCTCCTAATTATATAAATTTAATTTTATTGATCAACAAAAGATTATCAATATATATATATAATTTAACTACACATCAACAGAATTTTAATTTAATAAATTTAATTTATCGATCAAGTTAATTTTATAAATTTAAATTATATAACTCCTAATTATATAAATTTAATTTTATTGATCAACAAAAGTTTATCAATATCAAATTTAATATATAAATCTCCTTGAATTGATCCTCGGTATTTCTTTAATTGATAATGTATTTCATATCTAAACCACTAGTATATAAGACTTGATTTGTTAAACTACTCGAGGAGTATATAATTAATCAACATATTTCATACTCCGATACGGTATCGTTTACATGTCATCATAATTAGGAGGTGATCACTACACTTAACATTCATTCAATTAGATCGAACGTATATAATAATACTATCTCGCATTTCATACTCGAATGGATTATATGTTAGCTCTTCACCTCTACATCATGACATGAGATATTAAGTTCATGATTAGACGACGGACTGATAGAATTTGTACATTACTCTAGAAATATAAGTATAATTATCTCCTAATTCATATCAACGTAGTTTAATACTCTAAATATGGATTATAGATATTTTTTTTATTTATTCCACGAATTCTAACTTTTTATTTATAAAAGTATACAAAATTGTTACACTTTTTGAACAATTAATTGTAGGTGTAAAATAAAATTTTAGTATTATACACAATAGCAAAATTATTAGTATTAATAGGAATATTTTAAACAAACCGACCTCCGGATGTCACTTTTATTGAAAGTAATTAGATTTAATAAAAAATACCAACGTCATGAGGTCGGTATCACATTACATTTTAAGATAAATAAAAGTAATCATGTTAATTAAATAATATTGACATTGGGAGGTTGATATTTTATATTAAATTATTTTTTAACTTGTATAAAACCATCATTCGGAGGAAAATTTATTTAAAGTTAATTGAAAATATTAATTTATTACATAACACAAAATGATCCTCCGGAAGATGATTTAAATAAAATTAAATCAAAATAGAAAATAATACCGACATCAAGAAGTTGGTTTTTATTGTAATTTATTTTCTGGGAAAAATTCCGACCTCTTGAGGTCGGAATTTGGTTTACCCGCAAACCGACCTCCGGATGTCGCTTTTAAAAGTAATTAGATGAAATAAAAATACCGATCTCCGGATGTCGCTTTAATTAATAGTAGAAATAAAAATACCGACCTCATGAGGTCGGTATTTTAATTACATACTATTTAATTTTTACTGACATTCGGAAGTCAGTATTATGAAATATTTAATTGAGAAAAAATTCCGACCTCCTGAGGTCGGAGTTTTTAATGAATTACAATAAAAACCGACCTCTTGATGTCGGTATTATTTTCTCAATTAAATATAAAAAATACCGACCTCATGAGGTTGGTATTTTATATTAATTTATTTTTACTATTTAATTTTACCGACATACGGAAGTCGGTATTATAATTTTTTTTGTTTTTTATTTTACACAAAACCTATTGAGAAAAAATAATTTAATACCGACATCAAGAGGTCGGTTTTTATTGTAATTCATTTTTTCCGGGAAAAATTTCGACCTCCAGAGGTCGGAATTTGGTTTACCCGCAAACCGACCTCCGGATGTCGCTTTTAAAAGTAATTAGATGAAATAAAAATACCGACCTCATGTGGTCGGTATTTTAATTACATACTACCGACATTCGGAAGTCGGTATGATAAAATATTTAATTGAGAAAAAATTCCGACCTCAGGAGGTCGGAATTTTTAATGAATTACAATAAAAACCGACCTCTTGATGTCGGTATTATTTTTTCAATTAAATATAAAAAATACCGACCTCATGAGGTCGGTATTTTTATTGTAATTCATTTTTTCTGGGAAAAATTTCGACCTCTAGAGGTCGGAATTTGGTTTTCCCGCTTTATTTTGCATAAAAACCGACTACTTGTAAATACCGACCTCCATTTGAGGTCGGAAATTTTTAGGTCGGTATTTACTATTTTTTTAGTAGTGTCGGTTGACCAATTATTTTAAACCAAATCCTAAGAATCCGCCCCATAACCCAATAAACCCACCTGATTTGTGGGTAAAATATACCCTTTAAAATCTATAGAAAAGATCAAAATCCTAAGTTACTTTCGTTTATCTCACAAACCCTAGCCTAGTTCATCAGATGTAAAGTTCATCTATTCCATCGCCTGTTCGTCGATTCACTGAGATCCGGTCATAGGTACCCACAATTTCACGTTGTTCTTCTTACATATATTGTTTTATGTTTTTTATATTCATTCGTAGCTAGTAAGAAATATGTTGTTGCATTTTGATTTTCACTTGTTTCTTTAGTTATTGTGTAGAATCTACTTTTTATAGTGATTTGTAGGGGTTTGTTTACGTTTATTTGAAAAATAAACTTCATTTTTTAGGGTTTTACATTAGTGTCGTTTTATGCGGTGTGTTAGGGTTTTGTGCACCTTTATGTGAAAGATTTTTTTCTTTTTGTGTTTCAGATGTGTTGCTTTGGTAGTGTCATTTTTCGTTGCTTTTGTTTCAGATTGTCTCCATCCCTGTCTTTATTCCATTTCTTTTTCTTTATCCCCTTTTTTTATGCCTTTATTCCCTTTCTTTATGACTATTTATTTTGTTGTAGGTCCATAAGAACTAATTGATAATTGATATTAACTTCATTCCTACAGTTAGGTAGGACCACTTGTTTAATCTTAATTTACTCAGCTTAATTGTTAATTAGTAGTGTCTAATTATCTCACATACTTTAACAGGGACCACTAGTTTAATATTATTTTACTTAATTCATTTGTTAATTAGTATTGTGTAATTAGCTCAAATACTTAACAGACTTAAGCCTTCTTTGTTTGACTTACCTTGTTTGACAGTCACTTTTGATTTTTTCTCCTTTATTCCTAATGTGAGTGCTAACTAATGTAATGTGACTTATAATTACTAACTTAACTAATGTAATGTAATGTAACTTACTAACTTACTAATGTGAATACTTAGTAACTAACCTTATACTAATGTGAGTACTTACCTTGTTTGTTTGACTTTTACTTTTTACTGTTTCTCCTTTATTCCTAATGTGACTACTAACCTTACACTAATGTGAGTACTTACTAACTAACCTTACACTAATTTGAGTACTTACTAACTAATCATACACTAATGTGAGTACATATCATGTTTGTTTGACTGCCACTTTTTATTGTTTCTCCTTTATTCCTAATGTGACTACTAACTAATGTAATCTGACTTGTTAAACTCTTTAAGTCTGACTTATGTGACTTAATGACTAACTAATGTAACTTACTTATGTTATTTACTAGCTATGTGATTGACTTACTAACTGAGTTACTTGTTAAATTCTATAAGACTTAAATAATTCCCAAGTCTAATTTTTGTGATTTAATAACTAAGAAATGTAGCTTACTTATATGAATTACTAACTGTGACTTAATAACTAACTAATGTAACTTGCTTATATGACTTACTATGTGACTGACTTATGTTATTTACTAGCTAATTGACTTAAGTGACTTAATAACTAAGTAATGTGACTTACTTATATGACTTACTAACCGTGACTTAGTGACTAACTAACTTACTTATTTCCTAATGTAACTTGCTTATATGACTAGCTAATGTAATGTGTCTTATACTTATGGGAGTACTTAGTAATGTATCTTTTTATTTTTTCTCCTTTAATCCTAATGTGACTACTAACTACTAACTAATGTAATTTGACTTGTTAAATTCTCTAAGTCTGACTTATATGAATTAATAACTAATTAATGTAACTTACTTGTGTTATTTACTACCAATGTGACTGCCTTATGCTTACTAATGTGACTGACTGAGTTACTTGTTAAATTTTGCAAGACTTAAATAATTTCTAAGTCTTATTTTTGTGACTTATAATAACTAAGAAATGTAGCTTACTTAAATGAATTACTAACTGTGACTTAATAACTAACTAAGGTAAATTGCTTATATGACTTACTATGTGACTGACTTATGTTATTTACTAGCTAATTGACTTAAGTGACTTAATAACTAACTAATGTGACTTACTTATAGAACTTACTAACTGTGACTTAGTGACTATCTTACTTATTTTCTAATGTAACTTGCTTATATGACAAACTAATGTAATGTGACTTATACTAATGGGAATACTTAGTAATGTATCTTTTTATTTTTTTCTCCTTTAATCCTAATGTGACTACTAACTATGTGACTGCCTTATGCTACTAATGTGACTTAATACTCCCTCTGTTCCTATTAAGTTGTCCAAATTTCCTCTTTTAGCTGTCCCTATTTAGTTGTCCATTTTGACAAATCAAGAAAGGACAATAAATTTTTTCCTATTATACCCTTATTTAAATAAAATTGTTATAAATAAAGTAAATAAACTTATGAACTTCCTAGCATTGATTAGTTATCTTGAGTGAATTTATTTTGGAATTGTAAATTGTACTATAAGGGTAAAATTGTAACTTCACTATGCTAATCATTGTGCCTTAATCTGTGTGCCATTTCTAAAGTGGACAACTAAATAGGGACGGAGGGAGTACTTACTTATTTCCTATTGTAACTTATTTATTTCCTATTGTAACTTACTTATTTCCTATTGTAACTTGCTTATGTTATTTACTAAATCTTTGTAGGTCATTAACATGGTTGAAGTTACCATACACTTTCATCATGGTGGTGAGTGGCTAACCAGTCCAGAACAATAAATGATGTGTTCATTATTGGAGAGGGTAGATCCTAATCTTATATCTTTTTTTTGACTTAGTGAATGAGTACACATATACGTTAGATTTTGTTGGTGTGCAAGAATTTATTGTACTTGCTCCATCTGGGAAATATTTTGAAATAGTAGGTGATGAAGGAGTTAGGACCTTAGCATCTTTTATATCTACTGATTATAAATCTATTCATTTGTTTTCTACTGAGGATTGTGAATTATCTGTTGATGTACCTGATATTGTCATGTATGATGGATCATTTTTACTTTCACCAATTAGTAATGAAGGCACAGACTGTAGTGAAAGTGAAAGTGACAGTAATAATGGAATGATGTTTAGTTGTTCAGATTATGATACAGATAAATTAGAAAATTTTGTTACAAAAAAAAAAGGAATATAACTGATAGTTTGCAAGATTATAAGGAGATTGTTAAGGGTATGACCTTCAAGGACATAGCTGAAGCAAAACTGTTTTGTAAACTTTATGCCCTGACTAAGAAGGTAGAACTAGTTGTGGTGCAGAGTGATAAAAAAAGATTGAGGTATACATGTGGTGCTGAAGGTTGTCCATTTTTACTTTTTATTTATGGGGATTTGACCACTCCAGGTGTTAGTGTCAAAACACTAGTAGATCATACAGAGTGTGGAACATCATATGACAACTCTTTAGTGAATTACTTAACAATAGCTCTGTATTTTAAGGAAAAATTGCAAAGTAACCCTAAGTATAAGGTTAGAGAAATGAAGGTTGACTTACATAGAGTGTTTGAGTTAAATGTAAGTGAAGCAAAGTGAAAGAGAGCCAAATAGGAGATACTAGAGACTCTAGGGGTGTGTTTGGTATGAAGGAAAATGTGTTCCTGGAAAACAAATAGATTTTTGACTTATTTTCTCATGTTTGGTTGGTGAGTAGAAAATATTTTTCGGAAAAGATTTTTAGTGTTTGATTTATGAATGAAACACATTTTTGAGAAATATCTTTTATTTTTACTAGAGTAGTGTCACACCACTTCCCCTTTTTTACAATTGTTAAGGATATGACAATTTTTTTTAAAAAAAATAATTTTTTTTTAGTCGCCACTTGAAATTGGATTCTTTAGGTGTTTCAAGTCACCTGTTATTTCGTAATTTAAAAAGAGAAAAAAAAACTTTTTATTTTTAGTCTACGAAAATAGAGATTGGGTAAGGAATTCTATTGACCGGAGGAAAGGTGTGAGGCACCCCCCGAGTCCCGTGGTTCTAGCACGGTCGCTTTATTAACTCATGTTTGACTAAAATAATTTTTGGATAAAGAAAGTAAATTTGTGTTAGTTACTAAATTTTATTTTATTGTTTTAAAAAAAATGATTGGCCTAGGAGCGTAACTACACACAAAACCATTTTTTAGAAAAAATACACAACAAGGATCGTAACCGAACACACGATGGTATTTAATTATTATGTTTTTTTTATAAAAAAAGACGGATAATTAATGACTCAAAATTTATTTAATAATGAGAGAGAAAATTAATAAAAAAAGGGAACTTGTTGCAACATAGAGACATGAAAAATATTCTTTTTGTTTTTCGCAAATTGCTAATTAAGGGATTAACGATTTTATTTTATTTTTAGAAAAAAGAATCAAATAAATATTAAGTATCACTACTTGACGATAACAAAAAAAAAGTATACATAGATATTTTTTTTAGAAAAAAGAATAATGACTAAGCCCCCTTTAAAGCAATGAGTGATAAAAAAAATACATTTTTATTTTTTATATAATTTCAGAAAATGATCACTTTTAGTAAAATTTTCAGTTTTACACAAAATGGTCATATGCTCTTTTGAAAGAAAATTGCGAAAATAACCAATTTTATCTAATAGTTAAATTACTAACTAAAAGTAGCCGATTTTGTATTTTTATTTCAATAGCCATTTCACATATTTATTTAAGAGAAAGAAAAACAGAATTTATGAAATGATCAAATTTACATTTTTTGCAAAAATGACCAGATTTACATTTTTTGTAAAAATGAATAGATTTACATTTTATTTATTTTTTTTTTACAAAAAAAAAACTACCCCTTTTTTTTTTCTTCTTAAAATGACCAGAAAACTAAAATAAAAAAAGACTTTGAGATTGTTGTTGTTGTTTTTTTTTTTTAGCAAAAACATGAGTTATGTATCAACTTCATAATGACAAATATAGAATTAACATCTAGTTTAATAATAGAACACAAATATAGAATAACAACAAAACATAATTTAACTAATTCCAATAAGGTTATGTATCACTTCATAATAATAAAGATAGAATTAACACCTAGTTTAATAATAAAACACAAATATACAATAACAAAGAAACATAATCATATTAAGTATCATAACATATTTAACTAATTCAAATAAACTAAATATAATAATTTAATAAAAAATATAAACATGCTTCATTATTTTTTGAAGTTACATTGCAAAAAGTAAGGAAAGAGATATACCTAAAGAGATGATGACAAAACAGTGGTGAAAGCAAAACTTAATTGAACTCCCAAAGACCACCAAAGATGAAATATATAAATATTTTTCTTTTAGAAGTTATGATTTTCCCTCTTCTAATTTTCTGTTCTTGTTCTTTTTTTTTTCTTCCTTTTCTCCTCCTTTTGAAATGAAAGAAGAATGGGGTTTAAATAGGTGTGGAGCATTAAACCCCCCACTCTTCTTGAAAACTTAAGAGTCAATGCATGCATTGGACTCTTTGTTTTCTCAAGGTGCCACCCAAGATGACCAATAAAATTTCCTCTTTTCTTTTTTCTTTTTCTTTTTCCAAGATAAAATTAATTAAAAGACTGCATTGCCCTTTTAGATGACCCATTTCTTTTATTCATTAATTGAATAATAGCTAAATGGGTCATCTGAAAATTTAGAATAGACCCAAAATGTCATTTTAGATGACCCATTCTTTTATTCATTAATTAAATAATAGCTAAATGAGTCATCTGAAAATTTTAAAATAGGCCCAAAATTGATCAAGACCCAAACATCAAAAGAAAAGGACAAATTACTTAACTACACTCCTTTACTTACCTTAATATCCATTTATCCCTACTTATTTCAAAAATTTCAAAAATCCCTTATTTACCTATGTATCCCTTGCACAACGCTATGTATCTCGCTATGTGGAATGTATCAAACGCTATGTATCCCGTGCACAACGCTATGTATCACACATGTATCCCGTGCACAACACTATGCATCCCACTATGTGGAATGTATCAAGCCTAATGTATCCCGTGCACAATGTTATGTATCCTGCTATGTGGAATGTATCAAACCTAATGTATCCAGTGCACAATGCTATGTATCCTGCAAACATCATTTTTAAGGGATTTTTGATAAATAGAAAACTATAAGGGATAGGATGTTATTTAATACTTATAATATGTGGTTCCTATAATTTATACTTTCAGTCCACTAACACAAAATCTAAACATCTAAACTATTTTGAAGATCAAACACAACAAATAGGGCAGAAAAATAACAATAAAAAATAAAAATGAAATTATAAAAAAATAATAAAAATAAAATAAAACTCAAGCAACAACTTAAACATGAACTTGAAGAACACTAACAAAACAATACAAATCCGGCATCAAAACAACTTATATGGTTAAAAAAAATGTTATAACGACGGATTTGGATAGAGGATGAGAAGGGGAAATGATTGTCATAGATTTTCGAATGAATGGAGGTCGCTGGAAAACTCTGCCGGAAAATTTATTAACGGATTTTGGACATAAACTTTACATCAAATGATATCCCTTGAAGAGCTCTACACTTTTATGTAAAGGATATAGGACGGGGATGACCGAAACTTCATAAATCTAAAGAAAAAGGTGAAGATTTATGTTTGGTTTTTTTTAGATCTACGGAGTTTGGCTATGGATATGAATGAATGGTTTGTGGATTTGTGTAGAGGAGGGTGAAAGGAAGAAATGGTAAAATTTTGGAGATTTTTTCGGCCAAGGGGTGGTGGCCGCCGGCAGCAGTGGCGGTGGCCGGACGGCGGCAGTGGCGGCGGCGGCCGACCGGCGATAGGTGGAAGCAAAGGGGAGAAGAAAAAATAAAAAATGCCAATAAAAATTTGATTTTTGGGGTTTTGTATTTTTGGTAGGGTCCCATAAGAACCCTTGGATCAAAAAATCATGGATGGTTGAGATTTAATCTTGACCATTTCTATTAGATCGTGTCAAAATTGATTGGGCCATCAGAATTTGGTCTAAATCAACCCAATTCAAAAATTGGGTCATTTGAACCAATTAAAAAACAATATAAACAAAGACAAACTACCTAAAATACAAAACAAAAAATATAAGAAAAAAAAACCTTACTATATATTGTAGGAGTAAAATAAACACGTCAAAAATTAGGTGTTCACAAGTAAAAAATAATTTTTGAAATTGAAAACATTTTTTAAAAACAAACTTAAATTTTTTTTAGTGGGGTTAGAGGGGTTGCCGGGGGGGGGGGGGCTATGTTGAGGGTAAGGGTGAAAAAAATAAAAATTTGAAGTTGAAAATATTTTTTAAAAACAACCTTAAATTTTTTTTGTGGGCTGGTGGGGCTTGTGGGTGGGGGTGAAAAAATGAAATTTTGAAGTTGAAAATATTTTTTAAAAACAAACTCAAATATTTTTTTGGAGGGATGGGGTCGAGGATCGGGGTGAAAAATAAAATTTTAAAAATGAAAATATTTTTTTTAAAAAACTTAATTTTTTTTGGAAAGTGGGGGGGGGGGGGGGTCGAGGGTAGGGGTTAAAAAATAAAAATTTGAAGTAGAAAATATTTTAAAAAAACGAACTTAAATTTTTTTAAGGGTGTGGGGCTAGAAGGGGGCTGATGTGCGGGGCGAGGGTAGGGGGTGGGGGTAAAAAAATAAAAGATTGAAATTAGAAATATCTTTTAAAAATAGTTTTTAATATTTTTTTGGGGTAGAAGGGGGCTGGGGTTAGGGGTGAGGGTGGGGTAAAAAAAATTGAAGTTAGAAACATCTTTTAAAAATGAGTTTTTTCTTTTGGAGGTGGGAGTGGGTTGGGGATCGGTTTTAGGGTAGGGACAACATAAATTGATTTTTTCAACCAAAAAAAAAATTGTAATTTGAACTTGGAAGGGAGTTTTGGAAAATGTTTTCCTTAAGGTTTGAAGGGAAGTCATTTTCCTTTAATTTGAGGAAAATGAGTTGATACGAAACGCACCCTAGATGGTAGCTTTGTAGACTCACAATAAATTAGGGGTTTATGCTACTGAGTTGAGAAGTTGTAATCCAGGGTCTGACAATGTGATAGATTTGTCTAAAGAGGCACAATCTAATGGTGAGAGAAAAATTCCTAGGATGTATATATGCTTCAAGGCAATGAAGCTGGGTTTTAAGTCTAGGTTAAAGGAAAAGCTAAGGGACATTATTGTGTGTTGTTGGTCTAGACAGTAATAACTCTTTCTGCCCTCTAGCTTGGGTTGTGGTAGATAAAGAGACTAAGAGGACTTGGACATGGTTCATGCAACATTTGCAACATTCACTTGAACTTTAGAATGGTGAAGGATTAACATTCATATCAGATAAGTAGAAGGTAATATTATACTACTAATTTGCAATTTATTTACCTTTGCTTAATACTATTTCTTTTATTAATTTTAGTTGTTTTAATTTGATACTTAGGGGTTGCTTGAAGCAGTAAGGACGGTTTTACCTGAAGCACATAAGAGATATTGTGCAAGACATATTGAGGCAAATTGGTGCAAAAGATGGGATAAAAGTGCGCTAAAAAAATTGTTACGGTGGGTTGCATGGTCCTCACTCACAGAGGAGTTTGAGGACCAACTTCAAGAGATCAAGGAAGTTGATGAAGATGCTAGACAAGATTTAATAGACAGGTATCCTCCCAAAGCATGGTGTAGACCCTATTTAGATACTGTGTGCAAAAATCAGGTTGTGGATAATAACTTTACTGAGTCATTCAATGCTTGGATACTTGAAGCAAGGTACAAGCCAATTATTGAAATGTAATTGGAAGACATTAAGGTCAAAATAATAGAGAGGTTGGCAGCAAAAGAGGTTGTTGTGAAGAAGTGGAAAGATGATGGGTTTAGTCCCAAAAGTGAGTTGTTGTTTATTGAGTATTTGAAGATTTCCAAGGTTTGTAAGGTAAGTGGCAATGGGGATAATGGCTATGAGGTCACTGAAGGTGCAAATAGACACATTGTCAACTTAAGAGAGTAAAAATGCACATGCAGAACATGGGATCTCATTGAAATTCCATGTCCACATGCAACTAAGTCCATGGAGGAAAATGATACCAAAAAATGAAATTGATTGATATTATAGTAAGGAGGCAACCTTGATAGTTTACAAACACAAGTTACAACCTATTAGGGGAGAACCATTTTGAAAATGTGATCCTTTGCGTGCCATTGAACCATTCGAATTGGTCAAGCTTGTTGACAGAACTAAGCTTATGAGGAAAAGAGAAAAGAATGAAGCAGTTAAGAGGCAAGAAGTATGGAAGCAAACAAGAAAAAAATAATAATGACATGTAGTAATTGTGGAGAACAAAATCATAATGCAAAATGATGTGAAAAGGTAATTTTCATTAAATCTTAATTACATCAAATCATTATCCTATTTAATTTTTTATCTTCTATTATGATTAATAAGGCAAAGCAGGGGAAGCAAGCTGCTAAGCAAGGAAAAGAAACTGGTAGAGGAAAAAAGAGGCAGCCTAGGAGAGGTTTAATTGATGAAGATGAATGTAATGACCCTTCAGGTCATTTTTAAATTAAAGAATTCTTTCCCTCGTATAGAGCATTCCTGTAGCGACCCCAAGTCATTTATGACTTGCTGGCACTGACCGTTCGGTCGCCTGGTCGTTCGTTTGGGTTTTAGGCCCGTTTCCCCTGTTTTGCAGATTTTTATAACTTGAAAAGTTGACTTTGGTCAACCTTCTTGGGAGTCGTGCTCAGATGAAAATTCTAACAGCTAGGTTAGCTTCGGAAGATCGATTTTGGTCTAAAACGACCCTTCGTTCGCTTCCCGAGGCTTTAGATGACATTTGTGGAATCTGGCTCAAACGATACTGGGTGTGGGACCCACTTTTCATCGAAGCAATCTCCAAATGGAAATTCCGCCTTCACCGTTGAGTCCGAAATATCGTTTCCAATTAGATTCCATATATGGTTTGTATTTTTCCGATTCCGAATGAGTCCGAAACATCAAAATTTAAGTTTGAAGGGTTGTAGAATTTTGACGCGGCGGTGACGTGGCAGAGCCACGTGACGCCACGTGGCAGCGGCTGAAATTCCAGATTTAAGAACAAGTCGTCCAAGTTTTTCCCTCAACTTCACCATCAAATTTCTCCTTCATTTTGAGTCCAAATTAGGTGCTTCAAGAGGCTAACTTCAAGAGAATTTCGTGGGGAATCTAGCGGTGATCTCAGAAACGCGAGAGGAGGCTTCGTTTGAGGTACGGAATCGAATTTAGCCACTGCTAGGATGACTTTCGGATTGAATTGTTGTTGAATTTTGAAATGTGAGATCTTGATCATCTTAGGTCCGTTTTGAGTCATTCTTGAGGCTAACTTGTAGATTTTTTCGCAAGGATCGTCGTGGTATAATCTGTTTGGGTTGAAAGGGTCTCGTTTTTCCAGAAATTGGTGATTAATGGGCTGCCCATTTTAATTGTTGTGGCTGATTTACTGTGTTTTAGGTATCTCTGTGTGCTAAAATTTTGGAGTATTAGTTTAGTAAGGTATTTGGGACGTTTCCACGGATTTGATTTTGAGATTCCAATTGTGGGCCCCACAATCCCGTTTTAGACCCGATTTTGGGTCCGTCTCCGAAAAATACAATTTTAGTGTCAATATATTCGTAATGACGAGGTGATTAACCTTTTGTTAGTGGGGAAGCGTTCGGAGACCGTTCGGAGGGGAAAAGATCCGGTACCGTGAGTTGGAGCACACGTGGTCGGCTTTCCGGGTAGGCTATGGCTTTCTCTCGTGAGATTGAGCATGTTTAGGCATTTGTTTATTGATTTGCTTGAGTATGGAGGGGTTCGGGTGTTGAGCATGCTAAATTTCTATAGTTCCTGCCTTAGACCTTATTTCGGGAAAATGTTGGATTATGACAGCATGTCTCTTGATATTATTGAACATCCATATCTTGTGGTGTATATGATAATATTAATTTGAAGTATGTTTGGCCTTAGTTTAGGCTTAGACTAGTGTTTCCATAGACTTGCGAGATTTCGGATGTCGTTGGGCAGTAGAACTTTTTCCGACGCCGTTTCGGACGGTCGGCTCCTTGTAGAATGATATAGCGAGACTTGAGTCGATAGTCGGTAACTCAACTTATGACCTTGTATCCATAATGCCCGTTTCGTTAGCTACGGTAGCTACGTGCCGGTTAGAGTCCGTGGTCCGGCTTACTTATGTTGAGCTTAGCTACAAAGTGCAGGTTCGAGTCCGTGGTCCGGCTTACTCGTGTGACCCGGTTTTGGCTATAGTACCCGGTTAGAGTCCGTGGTCAGCCCACCCGTGCCCGACCCTTTGGCTACGGCACACCCGGTTCGAGTCCGTGGTCCGGTCCATGTAGGTTGACTCATTAGCTATAGTACCCTAGGTTCGAGTCCGTGGTCCGGCTTGCACGTGGTGTATTCCCGATTCCTCACTAAAGTCAGTTAGTCTTGATTATTCTTATATGTAGGTTGAGGTTTTGGAGGTTGGAGAGATTCCGATTAAAGTCAGGGACATAATGAGATCTTGGAATATAATTGGGAATGGTTCGGTTAAAAGTCCAGAAAATTGGTAATATTGTGATAGACCTTCTAGTTCCATTATTTTACTTTATCTCGCCGATGCATCTATAGGGCTTATGGGGTCCGTGCGGGTGGTTTCTTTGTGTGCACGCAGCGTACCCGTCGGGTTTTATGGGAGCCCGGCGGAGTTAGTTAGATTACTTGTCTTTGTTGCTGTCTCGTACGCTCGTGTACATACCCCCATTTACTACTCTTTGCACTTGATGTGACCCTTTATTTGCATTTCGGTTTACTTTTGCTTAGCTTGCTCGGTCGGCCTATGATGCCTACTCGGGTACTGTTGTTTTGGTACTCATGCTACGCTCTGCATCTATTTTGTGATGCAGTCCGAGCACTAGTAGCCGGCGTTGATCGAACTTGGAGTAGACTTATCCAGGAGACGGGGGTGAGCACACGGCGTTTTGTACTATTTCGTCTCTATCTCGTATATATAGACTTGTCTCTTTCCTTTCGAGACAGTCCCGTCTCTCGTTGTCTAGTTTTGGGACTTATACTCATTTTGTAGTAGCAGCTTTGGTGACTTCCCAGTTGCGGGAGGGATCTTTATTTGTATATATGTTTTGGGTTAGTTCCTGTTTATATTGTTATTTTCCTACTTTTGTTTGATTTCTACCCTCGGACCCATTACTTGTTGTTCGGGTTACGGGTTGGCTTACCTATTTGGTGGGTTATAGTAGGTGCCATCATGACTTGATAAATCGGGTCGTGACAAATTGGTATCGAGCCCAGGTTCGTCGGTCTCACTTGTACGAGCTAATGTCTAGTAGAGTCCTCAGACGGTACGGAGACGTCCGTTACTTATCTTCGGGAGGCTACGGGATGTCTTTAGGAACGTGTCGCTTTTGTATCACCTGTCGTGCATTGTGTGTCATATCGGTTTCGAAAATCTTACTTGTATCACTCTTTTATAGGGATGGCTCGCACGCGTGGTAGCGCCCCGGCTAGGGGTGAGAGACCTCGAGGTCGTGCCGAACTACGACACCGCACCCGGGATCGAGAGCAAATTCCCGAAGCCGGTGATAGAGCCACCGTAGCTCCAAGACAAGCGACACTAGATGGGCCGAGACTAGCCCAGCCCACCGCCCGAGCTCGTGGCGGCTCCGGATATTCGGCGATGCTCAGACAGATACTAGGCCGCCATTGGGGGTATGCGGCGAGCCCTAGCTCCCGGCCGTTCAAGACATATAGGCCGGCTACACCAGCCCGGTACCGGTTGTTCGCGGCCTAGCGGCACCCTAGGTGGTTGTTTTCGACGATTTGGAGGGCGTCATGCCACTACGGGAGGCGAAGATGCTCGGGGTGTTCCTTAGACTATCACCGCCGAGGGTTTTCGGGGCGGTGGGGGAGGATGCCCACGAGTTTAGTTACTTGCCGCGAGCGGCGCGGACTTTGGATTTAGTGGAGTCGAGAGGAGCGAGACTTCACCGCGTACCGATTAGATGGTCCCGCCGAGCGGTGGTGGCGTACATACTTAGAGACCGGGCGCCCGGGTCTCCACCGGTCACATGGAGGCGAGTTTTCGAGAGGCTTTCTTGGCTCGATTTATTCCTAGGAGCATCGGAGATCGGCTCGGAGATCGGTTTGCTCGGTTAGAGCGGGGGCTCCATGACAAAGATCGCAGTATGAGGCCGATTCCACGAGCTCTCCGGGCATGCCGCCATGATATTACCTACGAGGAGGAGAGGGTTCGTTGTTTTGTTCGGGGTTTGAGACTACGGTTGCGGATTGAGACTCGGTCTTTAGTCTCGGCAGGCCGCTCATTTCGGATGTAGTGGACCATGCCCGCACTATCGAGCGGCTCGTCGCGAGGCCCGAGGGGCGGCGGCAAGAGCAGCTAGACAGGAGGATAGCCATGATAGGCGCGTTTCGGACCGCGCGAGTCTTATGATAGATCTCGGCCAGAGGTTTCGGTCGGGTCGGTTTAGTAGCCCCTTCCAAGCATCGGAGGGTGATCAAGACCGCCATATTGGTTTTAGTCTTAGGTCCTAGTCGGGGCGAGATAGTTCACGGTGGGTTCTTGGCGGCCGGGGAGCCGACCTCCGGCTCTCGGTCGACGAGTCCCGGGGTGTTATGAGTGTGGGGAGTTAGATCATTGGGCCCGCGAGTGTCCCATCGCGGGTTAGCCTTACCCGCTCCACGGGCGGCTAGGCATGCGCCGGAAGACCTCCGGCCTAGAGCGAGGCAGAGGCTAGGGGCGAGGACTGCAGAGGTGGTCACCGAGTATACGGGGTGGTCCCCGAGGAGGCGGATTAGGGGGCGAGCCGATGCACGGTAGGGAGTCCAGCCCACTTTTATGCGGCTCCGGCTAGAGCGAGATGCCGAGACCTCGGACGATGTGATCACGATGTACGGTGTTATTATGCCATCGCCCGCATCCGCCTTATTTGATCCAGGCTCTACTTATTCCTATATCTATTTTATTGTGTTCCTCGATTGAGTATGATCCCAGAGCTATTGGTTGAGCCGTTGCGTGTTTCGACCCGGTGGGTGAGTCCTTAGTAGTGGATCGGGTATTGCGATCTTGCTTAGTGACTATCCGGGGTTATGATACTAGAGTTGATCTTATTTTGCTAGATATGGTTGATTTTGATGTGATTACTGGGGCATGGATTGGTTATCCCCTTACCATGCGGTCTTGGATTGTTACGCCAAGGCTGTTACCTTAGTGATGCTGGCATTCCTCCGGTGTTGTGGCGGGGTGCTTATAGTCACACACCGACGGGATCATCTCTTTATGCGAGCTAGGGCGATTTGGTTGCTTCTGGGTGTTTAGCTTATTTAGCCTATGTACGAGATGTGAGTAGGGAGGGCCATTCGGTTGACTCCGTTCCCGTGGTTAGAGAGTTTGCGAGATGTGTTCCCTATGACCTACTCCGGCCTACCTCCGGATCGTGATATTGATTTTGCCATAGATTTGGAGCGACACCCGTCCTATTTCTATTCCGCCTTACCGGATGGCTCCCACGAGCTCGGGAGCTCGGTGCTCGGTTAGAGGATCTCTTAGGTAAGGGGTTTATCCGTCCGAGTGTGTCGCCTTGGGGTGCCCAAATCTCTTCGTAAAGAAGAAGGACGGTACTATGCGGTGTGTATTGACTACGAGCGCGGTGAACAAGGTGACGGTGAAGAACAGATTACCCCATGCCTCGTATTGATGATTTATTTGATCGCTTCGGGGTGGTGCCGCCGTGTTTTCTAAGATTGATTTGAGATCCGGGTACCATCACCGAGGATTAGGGCGGCGGACATCCCTAAGACCGCATTTAGGACTCGTTATGGCCATTATGAGTTCTTGGTGATGTCGTTTGGGTTGACTAATGCCCCCGCCGCCTTCATGGATTTGATGACACGTGTGTTCGAGGCCATACCTTGATTTATTTGTCATCGTCTTCATTGATGACATCTTCGGTATACTCGCGGAGGCGGAGTGAGCATGAGCGGCATTTAAGGATAGTGCTCCAGGACTTTGAGAGATCGGCGGCTTTATGCCAAGTTCTCAAAGTGCGAGTTTTGGCTTGAGTACGCGTAGCCTTCTTGGGGCACGTGGTGTCCAAGGAGGGTATTAGGGTTGATCCGGCGAAGATTGAGGCTATTCGTGATTGGCACGAGCCCACTTCGATTCGAGATTCGGAGCTTCGTCGGACTAGCGAGGCTATTACAGACGCTTTGTTGAGGCTTTCTACTATTGCGGCCAGTTGACTCGGTTGACTCGCCAGGATGTTCCGTTTGTGTGGTCGGAGGAGTGTGAGAGGAGCTTTCGAGGCTTAAGGAGTTGCTTACCACCGCTCCTATATTGACTCTTCCGGTTGAGGGCGAGGGGTTTATTGTTTTATGTGACGCATCCGGCATTGGTTTGGGTTGTGTACCGATGCGGCGGGGCCGCGTTATTGCTTATGCGTCGAGGTAGCTTAAGATTCATGGCGCAACTACCCCACCCATGACTTAGAGTTGGGCGGTGATTTTCGCGCTTAAGATTTGGAGACACTACTTTTATGGAGTTCGATGTGAGATCTATACCGATCATAGGAGTCTTGCACATCATGAGCCGAGGGACCTTAATTCGAGGCGGCGTCGTTGGATTGAGCTCCCCGAAGGACTACGACCTCTCTATTCTCTATCATCCGGGCAAGGCGAATGTAGTAGCGACGCCTTGGCCTAAAGCGTGAGTATGGGTAGTCTAGCCTTCTTATCTGCTGAGGAGCGACCCTTAGCTTTGGACATTCGAGTCCTTAGCTAATAGCATGGTTCGGTTGGATATCTCGGATTCTAGACGCGTCTTGGCCTTTATGGGAGTTCGATCTTCTTTGCTTGATAGGATCCGTGGTTGCCGGTTTGAGGATAATACCTTAGTGGCCCTTAGAGATCGAGTGTTAGCGGGTGATGGTGGTCGAGCTACCTTAGATCCCGATGGAGTGTTGAAATTTGCCGGCCGCATCTCGTGTTCCGAGAGTTGGAGATTTGATACGGTTGATACTTTCGAGGCCCATGAATCTAGATACTCTATCCATCCCAGGCACAAGCGAAGATGTATCGTGATTTGAGGCGGCATTGCGGGTGGAGTGGCATGAGGAGTGATATTGCCGACTTTGTTTCTCGTTGCTTGTCTTTGCCCGGCAGGTAAAGGCCGAGCATTTTAGGCCTGGTGGCGAGCTCTGGGAGATTACCCATTCCGGAGTGGAAGTGGGAGCGTATCACTATGGACTTCGTTGTGGGGTTGCCTCGGACTTCTAGAGGTGTTGTGACATTTGGGTCATCGTGGATCGATTGACCAAGTCGGCACACTTCCTTCCCCGTTCATACTACTTTCGGTGCCGAGAGGTTGGCTCGTATCTACATTAGGGAGGTGGTCCGTCTTCATGGCGTGCCTGTTTCTATCATTTCGAGACCGAGGTTCACGGTTCACTTCCCGCTTTTGGAGGGCTTTTCGGGGAGGAGTTGGGCACCCGTGTCCACCTTAGCACGGCTTTTCACCCACGGACGGATGGCGGTCGAAGCGTACTATTCGGGTCCTTGAGGATATGTTGCGGGCTGTGTTATGGATTTTGGAGGTCGGTGGGACCAATTCTTGCCTTTGGCGGAGTTTGCGTACAACAATAGCTACCACTCTAGTATTCGGATGGCCCCATTCGAGGCCTTATATGGTAGGCGTTGCCGCTCCCGGTTGGTTGGTTCGAGTCTACTGAGCCTAGGCCGCGTGGTACAGATTTGCTTCAGGAGGCCCTAGATCGGGTGAGGGTGATTCGGGATAGGCTCGGGACGGCTCGAGTAGGCACAGGAGTTATGTGGATCGAGGCGTCGACCTTGAGATTCTGTTGGTGATCGGGTATTCCTCGTGTCGCCCATGAAGGGCGTGATGAGGTTTGGGAGCGGGGCAAGCTTAGCCCCAGTACATTGGGCCTTTTGAGATACTCGGACGGTTGGGGAGGTTGCTTATGAGTTGGCCCTACCTCCGGCATTTTCGGCCATCCACCCGAGTGTTTCATGTTTCGATCTTTGCGGCGATATGTTCCGATGAGTCCCATGTGCTCCGGTATGATGCGATCGAGTTGGATGATCGTTTGACATTTGTAGAGGAGCCAGTTGCCATTTTAGCCGAGAGATGTGAGGAGATTGCGCTCGAGAGCCATTCACGTTGTTAAGGTTCGTTGGAGGCATCGTCCGTCGAGGAGGCTACCCGGGAGACCGAAAGCGGGGAGATGCGAGAGGTTTCACGGCTTGTTTGAGCCTTCGGTACTTCTTGATCCTTTCTTTCGCGGACGAAAGTCCTTTTTAGTAGTGGATATTGTAATGACCCTTGGTCATTTTTAAATTAAAGAATTCTTTCCCTCGTATAGAGCATTCCCGTAGCGACCCCAAATCATTTATGACTTGCTGGCACCGACCGTTCGGGTCGCCCGGTCGTTCGTTTGGGTTTTAGGCCCGTTTCCCTGTTTTGGAGATTTTTATAACTTGAAAAGTTGACTTTGGTCAACCTTCTTGGGAGTCGTGCTCGGATGAAAATTTCGACAGCTAGGTTAGCTTCGGAAGATCGATTTTGGTCTAAAACGACCCTTCGTTCGCTTCCCGAGGCTTTAGATGACATTTGTGGAATCAGGCCCATACGATACTGGGTGTGGGACCCACTTTTCATCGAAGCAACCTCCAAATGGAAATTCCGCCTTCACCGTTGAGTCCGAAATATCATTTCCAATTAGATTCCATATATGGTTTGTATATTTCCGATTCGAATGAGTCCGAAACATCAAAATTTAAGTTTGAAGGGTTGTAGAATTTTGACGCGGCGGTGACGTGGCAGAGCCACGTGACGCCACGTGGCAGCGGCTGAAATTCCAGATTTAAGAACAAGTCGTCCAAGTTTTTCCCTCAACTTCACCATCAAATTTCTCCTTCATTTTGAGTCCAAATTAGGTGCTTCAAGAGGCTAACTTCAAGAGAATTTCGTGGGGAATCTAGCGGTGATCTCGGAAACGCGAGAGGAGGCTTCGTTTGAGGTAAGGAATCGAATTTAGCCACTGCTAGGATGACTTTCGGATTGAATTGTTGTTGAATTTTGAAATGTGAGATCTTGATCATCTTAGGTCCGTTTTGAGTCATTCTTGAGGCTAACTTGTAGATTTTTTCGCAAGGATCGTCGTGGTATAATCTGTTTGGGTTGAAAGGGTCTCGTTTTTTCCAGAAATTGGTGATTAATGGGCTGCCCATTTTAATTGTTGTGGTGATTTCTTGTGTTTTAGGTATCTGTTTGTGCTAAAATTTTGGAGTATTAGTTTAGTAAGGTATTTGGGACGTTTCCACGGATTTGATTTTGAGATTCCAATTGTGGGCCCCACAATCCCGTTTTAGACCCGATTTTGGGTCCGTCTCCGAAAAATACAATTTTAGTGTCAATATATTCGTAATGACGAGGTGATTAACCTTTTGTTAGTGGGGAAGCGTTCGGAGACCGTTCGGAGGGGAAAAGATCCGGTACCGTGAGTTGGAGCACGCGTGGTCTGGCTTTCGGGTAGGCTATGGCTTTCTCTCGTGAGATTGAGCATGTTTAGGCATTTGTTTATTGATTTGCTTGAGTATGGAGGGGTTCGGGTGTTGAGCATGGTAAATTTCTATAGTTCCGCCTTAGACCTTATTTCGGAAAATATTGGATTATGTAAACATGTCTCTTGATATTATTGAACATCCATATCTTGTGGTGTATATGATAATATTGATTTGAAGTATGTTTGGTCTTAGTTAAGGCTTAGACTAGTGTTGCCATAGACTTGCGAGATTCCGGATGGCGTTGGACAGTAGAACTTTATCTGACGCCGTTTCGGACGGTCAGCTCCTTGTAGACTGATTTACGATACTTGAGTCTGATAGTCGGTAACTCAACTTATGACCTTGTATCCATAATGCCCTTTTACGGTAGCTACGATGCCGGTTAGAGTCCGTGGTCCGGCTTACTTATGTTCAAAGCTTAGCTACGCATGCCGGTTCGAGTCCGTGGTCCGGCTTACCGTGACCGGTTTTGGCTATAGTACCCGGTTAGAGTCCGTGGTCCAGCCCACCCGTGCCCGACCTTGGCTACGGCACCCGGTTCGAGTCCGTGGTCGGTCCATGTAGGTTGACTCATTAGCTCTAGTGCCCTGTTCGGGTCTCTGGTACTGCTTGCAGGTGGGGTATTCCCAATTCCTCACTAAAGCTTCAGTTAGTCTTGATTATTCTTATATGTAGGTTGAGGTTTTGGAGGTTGGAGAGATTCCGATTAAAGTCCGGGACATAATGAGATCTTGGAATATAATTGGGAATGGTTCAGTTAAAAGTCCGAAAATTGGTAATATTGTGATAGACCTCTAGTTCCATTATTTTACTTTATCTGCGATGCATCCTTAGGGCTTATGGGGTCCGTGCGGGTGGTTTCTTTTATTGTGCACGAGCGTACCCGTCGGGTTTATGGGAGCCAGGCGGAGTTAGTTAGATTTCTTGTCTTTGTTGCCTGTACGCACGTGTACATACCACCATTTACTACTCTTTGGACTAGATGTGACCCTTTAGTTACAATCCAGTTTACATTTGCTTATCTTGCTCAGTTGGCCTATGATGCCTACTCGGGTACTCCGTTGTTTTTGGTACTCATGCTACGCCCGCATCTATTTTGTGATGCAGTCCGAGCACTAGTAGCCGGCGTTGATCGAACTTGGAGTAGACTTATCAGGAGACGGGGGTGAGCACACGGCGTTTTGTACTATTTCGGTCTCCATCTCGTATATATAGACTTGTCTCTTTCCTTTCGAGACAGTCCAGTCTCGTTGTCTAGTTTTGGGACTTATACTCATTTTGTAGTAGCTCTGTCTTGGTGACTTCGGAGTTCGGGAGGGATCTTTATTTGTATATATGTTTTGGGTTAGTTCCGCCTGTTTATATTGTTATTTTCCTACTTTTGTTTGATTTCTACCCTCAGACCCATTACTTGTTGTTCCGGGTTACGGGTTGGCTTACCTGCTGGTGGGTTATAGTAGGTGCCATCATGACTTGATAAATCGGGTCGTGACAATGAAGCTTCTGAGGAAGACATAAAATGTACAGCCCCACAACCAACACAAGAGAGTCAGTGTGAATATGTTGTTTCTAGCAGCTATTTGCAGTAGCTGAGGATAATGATGAAGACCCCATGCTAAGGCCAAGAACAATCTCAGAAGAAGCTTTTCTAACAAGATTGAGAAAGAGACAGAACCTACAAGAACCCATTGGAAGTAAAGTAATAGTCTTCAGAGGTGATAAGTATGGTGTTAGTGAACTACAAATCTTTCCATAGCACCAACTGGCTTAACTTGGAATGGAAATGATGCAATTACTACAAACCAACTACAAAAGTTGAGGCCAAGAAAGGGATGGTGATATTGTGTTGGTACTACTGTTTTGTAAATATTGGTGTCGTAAATGATGTTTTTGTAGTACTATAATGTATAGGTTGATGCCTTTAAGGTTAAACTTGTTGTTTTGTTGTTTTGGTACTACTGTTTGTATAGGTTGAGTGTATCAGCTAAACTAATTGATATTTGCTAATATATGACCAACGTTTGAATGTTATGTATGGTGTCTTTGTTGTGCTTTTGTGCAGGTTTAATATTGTCTTTGTTGTGCCTTTGTGCAAGTCTAATAGTGTATTTGTTTAGCCTTTGTGCAAGTTTAATAGTGACTTCCATGTTAACAGATTATTTGCATATTTATATTCTATTGGGTAAAGAATAAAGGTTAATTGGACTATCGGATAGACATATAATAACACCTGAAAACACACGTTTCACAAATCACCTTCCTCCGGCTTATCGCCGACAGTCTGTTCAGGGTTCCAAACTCAACAATGGCGGGCGAAGTCGCCGAAGCGAGTCGAAAGGCCCAATGATAGGACAAGCCTCCATTTCATTTTCAGATTCTCTAAATACAAGGAAAACGTAAGACTTTTTAAAGTTGATTTAACATGTGTTAGTAGAGCACTTGGAGTCACCAGCAAGCTTTATGGCAATACTAGAAACTTTATTCATCTTCAACATAATGACTAATAGAACACCTTTAGATACTAGAAACTTTATGGCAAAAGACACAAAACAATGTTCCAAGCCAACTAGAAATTGACAATACGTTTGAAGCAAATATCTACACTAAATAATGGCCAACACTTGAAAATTACATTCAATACACATCTTTCTCATGCTGAAAAAACATCTAAATCACAAAGGAAAAAATGACAAATATACACTAACACAATTCAAAACATAAGATTCACTAATACATAGGAATACTTGAAATAACTAACACTTGAAAACTACATTCAAGAACATATATTCCTCATGCTACACAACAGTTAATCACTTGAAAATTGCTACAAAATGAATACCACAAACAAAGTAAATAACAATATACACAACATCTTCAACTTCGACACTTTCGCTTCAAATTTCTTGATTTATTCACCTCGAAGTAGTTTAAACTCTCTAAATTCTTCAATTTTTTCTTTAAATTGTCTCTTTCAATCTTAATCGCATTCAACGACTCTCTCAAATTCTCCATTTTCAACGTAGCAACTTTCAATTTAGACTTTAGTAAATTTACTTCAATGGAAGAATTTCCTGAAGAACTGTCTTCCCATCTCCAAAATCCACAATTTTCAAACTGATAAGAATAATAGAGAAGAACTCATAATCACCAATATACAAACAGAAATCATATTAATTTACATTTAGTGAAAAGCGTACCTTAGGCTTAGAACATCTATAAAATCTTTTTTCGGGGTTCAATGGATTCCTTGAAGTGAAACAACGAGCCATTTCACCACAAAAACAAGCCATCATCATGAAATTACTAATTGAATCACAACTACTTTCAGACATGGTTTTAGGTATGATTTGAGGGAGATGACGGATAGATGAAAAATTGACTAAGAAATATGACGAACAAACGATGGAATCGACGAACAAACGATGGAAACAAAGTAGGTTACGTCTAATGAACTAGGGGTTTTAGTCTTGTAAGATGAACAGAGTAACGGGTGACTTAGGATTTGGGTCGTTTCTTTAGATTTTAGAGGGTATATTTTACCCACAAATCGGGTGGGTTTATTGGGTTATGGGGCGAGTTCTTAGGATTTGGGTTAAAAGAATTAGTCAACCGGATAGTGACTTAGGATTTCGCAACGTGTACACAAAGAGGACGTCGTTAGTGGGAGGGGAAAATGTGCACCGATTATTGGACGGCAAGGGCTGAGATGGACGAAAAGTATAACAGAGGGTATAGACGTACCATTTATCAAAGTTCGGGGGTATGGAAGAGATAAATAAATTCTTGAGGTAATTGATTTTGTGTTTCATCCTACTTCAAGACATTGCTAGATTTTCTTTTTCGTGTTCTTGACTCAAACAAAAATATATATGATCATAACAAGAAATTACGTTTTAAAATACTCTATTCGTTTTATATTACTCGACCTCTATTTATTTGATATACCTTTTAAGAAAATTTTAATTAGACACATGTATTTACTAAAATAAGTTTATTAATGATATTTTATACCTCTAATTATGATTATTCTAGTTTTTATATAATATTAAAAGTAGTATGGAATTTCTCTCTCTCTTCATTTGTTTAAATGATCAAGTAAAATGATACATTTGTTTTTGATATATACATGAGCCAAGTAAAAGAAAACGTAGAGATCAATAAGTGTAGATTTAACAAAAAATAATTATCTTAAATTTTGGCGCTTTCGAAATTCAGGACAAGAAATAGTAATTATTTTTAACTATACTTTGTATTAAATAATCACTCCTTATTAATAGAGTGCTTAATTTTTAAAAAAAATATCTAATAACTAAGAATAACTCAATAAATTATATCTTCGTTCCTTTTTAATGAACTTGAAACAAGCTAATACAACACTTATTTTGTGATGAAAAAATAAATGTCATCCCAATTTAAAGAGTGAAAATGCTTTTATTTTATTTTTTGACTCATAAAAAATGTTTTTTTGTTGACATGTATGTGTTTGTCATCTAATAAGTGGCTTTTAATTTACTTTTAAGTAGGAGTATGACCAGATATCCAATGATTTTTTATAATGTTATGTATAACCTCTTAGGCATATCTGGTTAAATTACCGCAAATGGAAAAGTTTGAAATGTGATATTTTGTTAAAATATTTTTTTTTGTTATTGTCCTTAACGACTAATTGAAAAAAGAAATAATAAATTATGGGAAGTGAGTGAATTTAAAGAGGATAATAATATTCTTGATTTTATCTATAGCTAAGTACTAAGGAAGGGGAGAATGAATATGAAATAGTATTTTTTCTTAGTGGAGTTCTCAAATCAATGCTTAAGTGAATATTAATTCATCATAATCATAGACAAACATCATTATAAAGTAATTTTTCTAATGGAGTTTTCAAATCACGCTTAAGTGAATATTAATTTATAGATGTATTGCAATAATTATATGTTAACAAACTCAAGTCATGCAATGATGTAAAACATGACTAACTATACTTTCTTAACTATTTCAATCACCAATTACTCCCGTCCATTTTGGTTATTGTGTTTACTAAAAATAACTAATTTAAAATAATTGTTATTTTAGAAAATCAAGATATAATTGTTTGTTCTTTTCTATCTTTAGCCTTACTATGTGGAAAATGATTAACTAATATGATGAAAAAGAAAGTAGTAGGAAAATTGAGATGAGAAAAATAAGGATAATAATCAATTATTTTTTTATTTAATGTTTTCTTAAAAAATGTTTAAAACAAATATGACAAGTAAAATGAATAGGAGGGGAGTAATATACTTAGTCAACTCGCAGACCCTTTTTAAAAACCCATTTCACTACTTACAAAAATCATTATTTCCATTGAAATTTCATTTATACAGATAATTTGATTGACTCGAAGAGAAAAAAAATTAGTATTTTTACACGAAAAAGTTAGGAAACTTTCCATTATTTTAGTGAGAATTTTTTTTTCATCATGCATTTTCTCAATGAGTTGATTCATGAGAAAATCATATTTTATAAAATAAAATTTTCATTGATATACGATGGGAAAAATCTCGACTTTCACTACTCTTTCCGTTTAAAAAAGAATGACCTACTTTCTTTAAAGTCTGTTTAAAAAAGAACAACCCCTTTCCTCAACACTTTAGTTTCAGCTTTCCACGTAACATGTTTAAGTTCACAAAATTAAAAGACATTTTAGTACATTTAACATAACTTTAATCTAAGACCACAAGATTGAAAAATCTTCTTTATTTTCTTTAACTTCATGCCAAGTCAAAATAGATCATTCTTCTTGAAACGAAGGAAATAATATTTTTGAAAGCTCTCATCTTTTTTTACTCTCTTAATGAATCGAACCCACTATCTTTGAATGGGAATATTACCACTTGAGCAACCCATTGTCTACCAACTCATAGACCTAATCATATTTGAAAAGCAAATTCGTGTACATCGACTTAAACTTAATTGACTAGAGGGGCAACAACAATTAATATTTTTTTCTTTGGATTCCCATCAGTAAGTCCACTAACAGGATAAAGTCCTTTTTACAAAAAAAGATATATATTTTCAAGCGAACTGAGACCTCTGGTTAAGAATTAAAAAACAATCCAACCATGGCACCACATTCTTTGATAATATCAGTTATTGCATCGACTACAATTGGTCAAGCTTTTCGTTTTCGCGATGATCAGGCGGAGAATTCCGGCAAACGGGGCAGGTAGACTTCATCTTCAACCACTCATCAACACACTGGACATGGAAACAGTGTTGGCACATAGGTATGAGTCTGATTGAGTCTCCAGCACTGTACTCAACTAGGCATATTGGGCAAGTTAGTGCGTTAAGCCCGGGAAGTCGTAGACTTTCACCAAGGACTACCTACAAAGGCGAATTCAAAATTTAAAGTCGGCGAATTCAAATTGAGTATGATCATATGTTTATGCTTTAATGTTATTTATTTTTGCTTATGTATATACTATTAGAATTAGAAAAATATGATGGAATCTCAAGAATGAAAATTCAACTTATAAGAGATAGGAGAACAAAAACAACACCACCACCAACAATAATATCATATTCACTAAAATTTTATGAGTGGGTCTGAGAAGGATAGAGTGTGAGAGACTATTTCCGTGAAGTCTTCAGGTCAAGTGAGCAAATTCAAGTATAAAGAAGAAGAAAATAATGAAGAACATATAGCAACTAATAAGAGAAGCAGTGTAAAACCTACGAGAAAGGATTAAGTACAACAAAAAATAGTGCAGTAACCCAAACACAATAAACAAATGATGATAAATATCAAAAGCAAGAACTATAAGAATACGACTAATACAACGACAAACACCAATAAACCCGAACCGAACCCTCAAAAAATAAGGCAACACTTCACTACCTATTAACCTTCTATACTAATACACGGCCTCCACACCCTCCTACTAAGGTCAAGTCCTCGTTAATCTGAAGCTTCATCATGTCCTGTCTGATCACCTCTCCTCAATATCTCTTTCGTCTACCTCTACCTCTCGTCGTGTCTAATATATCCAACCTCCCGCTCCTCCTTATTGGGTGTCTGCACATCTCCTCTTCACATGTCCAATTTCCAAACTATCTAAATCAATCTCGCTTTCCTCATATTGTCTAACACAAATACCACTCCTACCTTATCCAGAATAACTTCATTTTTTATCTTATCTCCTCCACCACCTAATTTATATGTCTTATGCATTTCAAATAAAAATTAATAATTTAAAATAAACTTACAGAACTCGTTCTAAATCTTCCTTCTGATTACCTTTTGGTACGATTGAATCGTACAAACATCAAGGCCTGAAGTAGGTAGAGTTACTATCACGGATGATTCCCGAGGCAACGTAGATGTTGCCTCGAGAACCTGGAGCCGACGCCGGCGAATGGCGTCAAGATGCAATCGACACGCTATACATATTAAACAGAGGAGGGATGGTACAAGTAGGGAAATTGTAACCATTAGGACTAAAACAATTGTTTCACGAGAAGTCATGCTTGTGAAAAGTTTTATTTGTGAGATGACAACGAAACTAGAGAATAGCCAATTAATAACAAGATTTCCTAAATTATTACTCCCTCAGTCTCAAATTAATTATCATATTTTTATTGTTAAAAGTCATTTTGACTTATTTTTGAAGTTAAATTACATCAGATTAATCTAATATTTTATATTGTAATTAAAATCTAGACATTCAAAAACTATGTGAGAAGTATTATAAGTTACAATTTTTCTCATGTTAATTTGATGAAAATGTATTTTAAAATATTAATTAATCAAAATATTTTTTAAAAGCGAAACATGACAATTAATATGAGATAAAAGGAGTAGGCACTTGGTCAATTTGTGTTATTGTCGTCTACTAGCTAAGTTGACATTATAATTTACTTTATTTAATTTATTCCTTATTATTGTGTGAAGGCATGCTATTAAATATCATCATAATATCTACTAATTAAGTTGACATTATGTTTTAATATTATTTCCTTTGTACTGAAGATTCGTCATACATGACATTTTGAGCCAACTCAACACTATTCTGCATAGTTTCTAATAAAGGAAAATTCTTCTTTGCTAATTGCTTACGTTTTTAGATAAGGTGACTATACCATTGAAGTTTAGCTTTTTTCCCCTTAACTTTCTGCCTAAATTTTAAAATCTTCTATTTATTTAACATGTACAAGAGGAAACAATTTAATGAAGTTGAGTTTTCAGCACAAAAGTTCTTTTATTAAATTCCTTTTTTCCATAATTGATTAAGAATTTTGTGAACTCAACTATTTTGAAGAAATTGAGGAGCCAATGTCCCTTCAGAATAATAAAAGCTAATTAAGTTCCTTGTACTATTTTATTTTAGTACTCAAATGCAAACGTTACATGATAATGCAGTCATCAAGGAAAGGTAAAACTAATGAGTCTCACATGATGTAATTAATAATAAATTATACAAGAGGGGGTGGAGGGAGGGTGATTTAGAAGAAGAACCAGGGTATTATAAATATACTAGTGAAATTATCCGCGCTTTGCGCGGCTATATGAAATATTTATAAGATGATAATATGTAATACGTAATATTTAGGTTAGTATTGAATATATAGATAATATTAATATTTCTCTTCATTTGCGATATCATACGTTTTTTAATTTTTTTAAACATATACAATATAATATTTTCTTATATGTATATAGTAGAACAAAATATTCACCTTGGTGAAGTAAATGAAATAAGAGGTAATATGTTGAAATAACAATATATTGTGTTACGTTGAAAATATTTTATATGTTTTAACTTCCTCTATCTTTTGTAGGAGTACTGATTTTCTATATAAACTCTGATTTCGTAAAAACAAAATTGAATTTCTTATTATGTCTTTATTATTACATTTGTTTATTTATAATTTTTTAAACATTAATTAAATATTTATAAGAATTATGAAAAATGAAACATACAAAAGTTATGAATAATATTTAATATTAGAAGTTACAAGTAAGATGAAGAGACATGAGTTATAAATAATTCAAATGTATAATTTTATTAGACATTAAATGTATTACTAATTAATTATGCATTAATTTTATTTGTAAAATAAATAAATAAAAATAAGAGGTGAAAATATAAAAAATGAACAAAGAAAATATAATAGTCGGTGACTGCTTAAAAATTATAAATACATTTCAAACCAAAAAGAACGGTGACGAAAACAGATTGTTACATACACAAAAAATGGCATCATGAAACTAATATTTTATTTTTCAAATACTTTTTTGCAAGTATAATAAAAATGAAACTCCTAATCATTATAATTTTTTTTTTGTTGTTGAAATGAGATAATTACATTAATTTTGCTCCATAACAAAGAAAAAGTAGAATAATAAAGGATCAAATTATTAGAGTTGACAATGCATTTAGCTAAATTATTTATACAAATCAAAATTTAAAAAATTCTAGCAAAAGTAACTAAGTTACTAATACAAGTCAAAGTGGAAAAAGAAATCTAGCAAAAATAATCTCTAATTATGCTTCATTTTTTTTTGCTTCTACCATCTTCCTTTGCAAGTAGATCCACCACCATATTTTGCTTCATATGTCAAACTCTTCATTATATGCAACCAACTGAATAAAAAATAAATAAGAAAATATCATATACCAATTAAAAATAATTATATCAAAAGAAAGAAATTTAAACTATAAGTAATATATTTGTACATTATCTTTTCAATAGTACTAGCAATACTAAATAATAATCATTTCTTGAAATCTAACAAACATTATAATCAAACTATATTATATCCGGAAAACTAACTATTAGAAAGAGCAATTGCTTACATACAATACATTGTTAAGAATTACAGAGATATTTTTTTTAATCATACTTGCTTGATGAATGATAATACAAACATAAATAAATAGTAAGAAAGCATGTCGAAGTACATAAACATAAAAAGAAAGACTTGAGAATAAAATATATCTTACCTTCATGTACTTCTTTTTTGTTGCATGTTAGTTAATTCACAAACAAATATGATGAAGAAGAGAGATTACAATTTTGTATGTGAATCTAAAGTAAATATGAACTTATATAGATAAAATAAAGGAAATGAAATATAAGGACTTGAGAATGAAATATTTATTAACTTCATGTACTTTTTTTGGTTACCTATTAGTTTCATTCACAAACCAAATATGAATTTATATAGACAAAAATAGAGGAAATGAAAAAATAAAGATTTGCAATGAAATATTTCTTACCTTCATGTACTTCTTTTTTGTTACAAACCAAACCATATGATGAAAAAGAGAAAGAATAATTTTGAATGTGACTCTTCATGAAACTAAAATGAATTTATAGGCAAAATAGAGGAATATCATAAGACATCATAAACTTACAAATTTAAGTTTGGAGGTTATGGACATAAAAATTATGAGAGTGATGAATATTATTAAAAGTAAAAATTAAAGAGAGGCAACTCATGGGTAATAACTCCTTGTGATTAAATTAAATAATAAAGAGAAAAATACTTAAAATATAAAAAAATTATTATCATTTCATGATTATTAGAAGTGAGACAAACAAATAGAAAAACAATGTGGAGAGTTTTTTTGTTGTAAATGTTCCTACATTAATAAAATATTTTTTTGTAATAAATTAAGTGATTTACTTTTACAATACAATAATTAATTTGAATTAAAAAAAGTCAAAAAGTCAAAAAAAGGTATATTATATTTCTCCTTTATTATAAGTTAGACAAACAAATAAAAAAAAGAATATGAAGAATTTTGTTGTAAATGTTCCTCCATTAATAAAATTTAGTAATTTATTTTTACAATATAATAATTAATTTAATTTTTTTTAAAAGCCAGAAAAAGGAGAAAAAAGATAAATATAAATGGAGGCCATAGAGAGGTGCCACATCACCGTTTCTATGTTTGTCCTTTATTATATATATAGATATAGATTATTTAAATGTGGATGACCATAAATTTTAAGTTTAATTTCCATCATTATAATTTATATGTAGTAATATCCGCACCTCTCCGGAGTCATTTTTGTTAGGGAGCACTTTATGTGGGTGTCACGACCCAAAAATGAATGTGAGGACACTCGTCTTATCCCACCAAGACAAGTTAGCCTAAACCCAAATATAACGATAATATGCGGAAGTTAAAATAAGGATGAAAGTTTAACACTAATACTAAAGCGGAATATAATGTCAACTTAGCTAAATTCCCTAAACCTGGTTGTCACGTGCACAAGCCTCTAATGTATTATAATGGATTTGAAAGAAAAAGATAAGTCTCAAATGATATTGTCTCTAAAGCAGAACAAAATCATAAATAGGAGTAAGAAGGTCTGCTGAGATGACAAACATCTACCTCAAAATCTCCACAGGAAGCCTCAGACAAGAAGAAAATAGAAAGTATCACGAAGATCTGGGCTAGTGACCTACAAAAATGTAGAAGCAAGGGGTGAGTACCAAATCACATGGTACCCAACAAGTAAACTTCTAAACACAAGCTAAGGGGCTAGAATACGGGTACTCCTTACACCCCAACCGAACCTCCACAACTACAACCCGCATAAAACCAGCCCAACCTAATAGATCATAATTTACATAGCACACAACTCAACCATAATGCTCTAACAATTACATATCCTCAACAACAAGCTCAATATTCATCAATCACAAGTTCCACAGAAAGTCACTCACAAGATCAACAAAACACAATATCAAGTTCACTAATGATAAAGATGTGCAATGCAATGGAATGCAATGTCAAGCATAGTGATGCATGTCTGACCTAATGATACACACCCGTTGTCACTCAGTTCGGGATCCATGGGGGACATATATGTCCATGCATCCATTGCGACATGCGACACGGCCCTCGATATATAGTATCCTTCGCAGTGCGCGGCATGTCCCTCGAAATGATACATCCTCTTTAATTTCTTATTCTTTCTCAATTCACATAACACTTGTCACAACTATGTCTCAAAAAAATGCAAATGACATGTTCACATTAAATAATGAGGAGATGACAATTTTCGTAATAATGCACAATTCAAAACAACACAATCGTGATACAACATCAACAATGAGTCAATAAGCCTTTCAAATCATTCTCAACACATCACACACCAACAATTAATCACATTGCCTTTTATACCCCTTTTTCATCATTAGAATTATTCAATATGGACAAGTCAACCCATTACCAAGTCCCATTACTCCCCAACACACACCACAAGAAAATACACGATTCTATACACTTAACAAGGGTTTAGAAATCCACTTGCCTCAATTAATCAACAATTCACTCCTGGGACTTGGGCCTTCCCTTTTCGTTAAGCTTCCAAACCAATGCAATCTATTCAAGTACATAATCACAATCAGATTTCGAAACTAACAACACCCATATTACTATAGGTTTAGCCTAGACCCAAAAACTCACTCAAACCAAAAATCACGTTCCTAAGTTTCAAGCTTAGGGTTAGGTCTTTATCCCTCCAATTGACATAATTGTAGTGGTATTAATATAATACAATACACCTAATAATTAATTACCTTTCTTAATATACCAAAAATTTAAATCGTAAATACATTTAGAAAATACATGTCAAACAATAGCTTTGAATAGCTAAACTTAATGGCTTAACCTCAAATTCTCAACCATGCCATACGGTACTTTCATCACTACGGTCACAACATTAATTGTTAATCCTCACTTTACTCTACTTTCCAGTTTTTTTGTCATTTACAAACAATTGAATGAAAAGAGAGTTAAAAACATTACTAACTGCTATCCTAATTATAACTTCCACTAAGGGCCATCTAACCCATTTAATGTTTCTTAGTTTCTAAGCCAAGGATCCACTAAAAATATATAGTTTATCAATTATACATTAGTAACTAAAATCAATTAGTTTTGTTGTGTGTTTCATGTGTAAATATTAAAAGGCATGTACATTTAGGGTGCGTTTGGTATGAAGGAAAATATTTCCTGGAAAACAAGTAGATTTTTGACTTATTTTCTCATGTTTGGTTGGTGAGTAGAAAATATTTTTTGGAAAAGATTTTTAGAGTTTGATTTATGAATGAAAAATGTTTTTGAGAAATATCTTTTATTTTTACTAGAGTAGAAAATAATTTTTGAAATTGAAAATATTTTTTAAAAGCAAACTTAAATTTGTTTTTGGGGGTGGGGGTTGGGGGGATGGTAGGGAGGCTGGCGGGTGGGGGATCGAGGGTAGGGGTGAAAAACTAAAAAAATTGAAGTTGAAAATATTTTTTAAAAAACAAACTTAAATTATTATTTTTTCGGAGGTGGGGGAAATATTTTTTAAAAACAAACTTAAATAATTTTTTTTTGGGGGGGGGAGGGAGGGTCGAGGATTTGGGTAAAAAAAATAAAATTTTGAAGTTGAAAATATTTTTTGAAAAAAAACTTAATTTTTTTTTTTTTGGGGGGGGGGGGGGGGCTGGCGGGGTGTCACGACCCAGACTGTCATGATTGGCACCCACACAAACCCTCCGGTGGGAGAACCATTACTACAACCCAAACAAACAAATTTTATGAAAACTAAGACATTTAAAGATACAAAAACAGGTTTAAATGACTATAAAAATGAAGTTTCCATAAACTCCATGGTTTTAACAAACAACTAACCAAACTAATGCGAAAGAACAACCCCTATAATCTGAAAGTCATTGTATCAAAACTCTACTAACAACAAGTCTAAGAACAAGGGGTACAACCCCGAAACTAAACGAACATCTTAAACAAATAGTCTAAGTCCGAAAAGAGTAGACTTAAACAAGAAAGATCCATGACAGCCTGAAAGAACTGACTCACCCTTGAATCCGGTCACACTCAATAGTCACCTAGTTGAGGTCTATCAATAGCAGCCTGAAGATGCCCTGTACTCAACAAAGAACAAGCAAGTGCAGTATCAGTACACAACCACATTGTACTGGTAGGATCACACGGCTATCCCAATAAGTAAAACACATACAAGTAGCCACAACATTATAAAACATGCATATACCGAACATATACAATATTAGTCATCTTTTCAAGATCAATGTAGCATCCCACATTCTCAATAATACACATTAGTTATCAATTTAGAGTAACATATAGTCTTCTAATATCAATCATCATTAGATATGAACGTAATCATCACAAGATACAAACACAATTCAATGGTCTTCTCACGGAACCCAATTCAATGGTCCTCTCATGGAATCCACACCCAAACTGTTAGCAAACCAGAACGTGGTATCTGATCCAATGTTTATGCCGGAACGTGGCAATCGATCCCATATTTACGTTGGAACGTGGCAACCGATCCAATGTTTATGCCGGAATGAGGCAACCGATCCCATATTTATGTCGGAATGTGGCAACCGATCCATTCAACAAACCACAATCACAATCACAATGTATATTATCACAATCATACAACAAGAGGTGATTTATGGCATACAATTATTCAATTATCCTTATTTACGATTAAGGTGATCAATAATTCAACATTCGCATGCATATATGCATTATAATGAGCAATTACAAACATATATCACACCAACATGAAATCACAACCATCATCTACCTCGAATCCAAGCTTGAATCCCCTAAGGCACTTGAATCTTCCCTTTTCGGATTCTTTCCGCTTGTTCTAGGTCTACAAACAATCATAATAACATGGGAATCAATAAACAATCACTAATTACTCAAATAGCTAACAATTCTATGAACCCTAGATCATACCTATGATAATTTTTAAAAAAAAATTATTAATAGATTAAAAAAAAATGTGACATGGCATTCCATTAGGAGAGAGATAATGTTTTTTTGTGTTAAGTATATTTTGAGGAAAATAGGTAAAGTTGAATGATATTGTAGTCCTCAGGGTCATCTTGATCATAAGGCCACTAAGCAATCGCTTTGGGGCTCCATTTTCTCCCAAAGATGTACATATATTGTTAAAAAAAATTGTATGGAAAATATAATTGAGAAATTGAATATTGTTTAGTTGATTGTAGTATCTTTTCTAGATTCTTATGTGGCTAGTTAATTGTAGTATCCTTTCTAGTTTCACATGTGGCTATCTATTTTGTTGTCTAGCTCATTTATATTTTGACGATTATCATGAACCAACAATATTGTGTTCTTATACTTACTTTTATTTATTCTTCCTTCACTATTTTATATTCTTTAATTTCATTATTGAATATTATGAAGTCTAAATACGGGGACTACTTTTCAAACCCTAGGACGGCAAGCAACAGTCATGGCTACTACAGCCACTGAACGGCCTTCTTTCGAGGTTGTCCAGCCCGCCCCACCACCACATACGCCACCCTTTTCAATTCCAATACTATAAATCCTAACAATTTGCCCTAATTAACTCAAAAACAATTGTAAAATCAATCGAAATAATTCATAGAGAACCTACTATCACGTTTTCAATGAAGGAAAGGCAAGACTTTATGATCGAAGAGGGATTACATCAAGTAGTGATTTTAAATTATCCCATGGTACGCCAAATTTGAAGGTATTAAGGTCAATTTTACTGAAACATTTTGGTACCAAGGGAAATTGTTTAATTGACTTACTTGCTCCAAGACAAATTTTGTTGAGGTTTGATCTATATGAAGATTATGTACTAGCTTTATCTCACTCAGTTAATTATCTTCTCTACAATGGAGAGGATCACCAATGTAGGGTTTTTCTATGGTCCATTGGATATAACACTAAGGAGGAAACAACGTTAGCTGTGATTTGGATTTCTTTACCGAACTTATCTCCTGATTTGTTTGCAAAAAAAGTCTCTGTTGTCCATAGCATCAACAGTTGGGAAACCAATAGCTATAGATAAAGCTACTCAAATCAAGTCAAGACCTAGCACGGCTAGGGTCAAGGTTATACTTAATCTAATGGAAAAGCTTCCAAATCGTATAAGGTTGCAGTTTGTGGATGGAAAATCTGGTAAGTTGATCGAGGTTTCTCAGGAGATTGTTTATGATAATCTACCTTTGTATTGCAATTATTGTAAGCACCAAGGTCATGATGAAGATAGTTTTCGTTTGATTTCGAAAGGAAATCAAAATAACAAACAAATTGATGATACCATTGAAGGTGCTTTAAAAGGTACTACCGATAGTGAAAAGTATCAAGGTGATACGAGAGAGATATTAAATGAAAAAAGAAAGACTGTAGATGTTGATCAAAGTAAAGATACTCCTTTAGATCAACAATTGGTTTCTTCCACTTTCGAGCAAAATCGTGTAAACTCAATGGATGTTGATACAAGTAATATTGGTGTTCAAACAACTACCAAAAACAAAGGTGATTGCAATAACCAACAGGCTGCTACTAATGAGGTGCAATCAAAAGAAATTAGGCTGAATTTGATGTCTAATAGGGGGAACACTAAGAATTGGGGTTGATGCGCCGCGAGTTGATTCAGGGAAAAAATTAATGGATTCGGGACAAAAAATAATGGATACATCTGATGTTGAAGATGCTGAAAATTCTGGGCAGCATGTTTTGCAAGTTGAAAATGAGAATCCAACTAAAACCTAGACACTGATTGCACACAAAAAATCAACTAGTAGTCGGAGCCTTTCCCCTACTAGTCACAATAATTCTCTATGTAGTGAAAAGGGTCCGACTGGGAATTTTCATGACAGTGAGAAGAGGCAAGATACTAGTAATGCCTCAAGAGACCTATTATGTTAGAATAACTTTGATGCTTTATTCAAGACTACTGGAAAGCAAGTAAGGTTAACAGAGAATGACCACAATTTGATCCAAGAAAAACAAGTCTCACCACCTGCTTTAAATAGCAAATTAAGTCCAGAAGCTCTTGTATTTGTGCCTAAATGTGTGCTTGCAAGGAAGAATGAGTCAAGTGCCTTAGTGTCAAATACAATTGATTTGGGTGAGGATTCTCTTAATGAAGATGAGGAAGACAATATGTTGGACATTTGCTTTGATAGAGTGGCTAGGGAAGGGGATATATCACCTAGGCAACAAAGAAGTGGAAGCAACAAAAGCAAAAATAAGATATATGGAAGGCAACATAGTTGGGACGATAAAATGACTGAGGAGTTTGTTCCAAGGCACCTACCAATGCGACAGGCAAAGCAAAACCATTTGAGTATCAGTAGATTCAACTAGATCCAATAAATCCATAAAGAAGGTATGAATCATCAAGTGTTGTTGGATAGGTTTGAAGAAGAAGATGAGAAAAATACTTCAAGTTACTTTTGATGGGCAATCAATCTTTTTTAATTCATGCTTTAGTAATAGAAAGTTTGAGGTTGGTAACTCACAACTTTCTTCTTGATTGACATAATTGTACATTATTTAAGCATCCTCATTTGTAATATCATCATGGAGTGTACAAACTGTGATGATAAGAAAATACTTAGTTCTCTCTACCTCTTATTTTCTTCATGCTTTTTAGGTAGCAGAAGTTAGGTACTTCATTATGATTAGTAAGGTAAGGCCTAGCCCCCTTGCTTGTACTTGTCCCTATTGATATTTTTATGTTTAATAAAAGACCGCTAGACACTGTCTAGTGGTAAATTTGTTTTAAAAAAAATAAAAAAACATTGTGAAGTCTCTCAAACGTTCAAACATTCTATATTATGTAAAATCTATTGTTGTGTGTTTATTAAAAGATCAAATTTGTTTTTGGTGTCTTATTCAAATGTCAAGCACTAAAACTAATCAACACTATTTTAATATTATTTATCAACTTATCAAATTCATCGCAATACTATTTTAATATCATCATATTTTTAAATATTTTGAGTCATGTTTTATTATTCTAACTTTATATTATATAATTTTCATTGAAAATTTACATTATTTGCATTCTTACTTCATAATGTCTACATATATTCCGCCTCTCAAGACCTCGTTTGTAGGATTACATTGAGTATGTTATAATTATTCAATTTATATTTGTCAACTAAAAACAATAGGGTCTCTTTATAAAGTTTGGTTTTAGGTCCCCCAAACTTATGGAGACAGCCCTGGTAGTCCTAAAACAAACATAAGTGATATTACTAAGTAATTTCTCAAACATGGGTGACTATCTAGGGAAATTATTCTATATATATGGTATTAACCAAATTATAAACTTAACCCCATTAAGTATTAATTAAAATTAGGTATTTAATAATTAACCATCAATTAATTAACTCTAGTTAAACGAATATTTAAAATTTCCAAAAATGACCTTCCGGGTCATCATACAGTGGGATTTTTCGGCATAAATTTCGACTCAGTCGAATTTCAATGTAGATACCAAAACCTCTAGACAAAAGTTGCCCGCTCCTCTAGGTTTTGCTACAAATTCATTCATCACAAAATATTAAGTTTTCCCCAATTTATATCTTCATTGCTCTTGCATCATCCTGAAAAATCAGAATGTAAACTACATTTTCCAAAAACTAATTCGAGAATTTACTTATCATAATTATATTAAACTTATCTTAGGTATCATCAAGTAGCACAAAATATAGGACTATAAGGCCCAAACTAATGAACCCACATAGGTGCATATCATACAGTACAACAAATAAATAATTTTCGGGAATTATATAGCGGCAATAATATAATTATAACTACATTAATTATATAAATATATATATATATATATATCCAACATTAGATATAAATGCCGTTAATGACTTTGGCGGTTCTAAACACAATGAAATTACTCAATTGCCGTTTATAATATTTTTGGAAGAAAAATTTATTGCCACAATGCCACTAAATATTCTTTTGTTGTAGTGATTGGATGCGATGAATATTAGTGCTACATCAATTCACAATTTGATATACGATATAATGATATCTCAAATTATTTATCGTATTTTTCTTTTATACGCTTCTTAAGAGAACATTAATTATATGGTGTTTGACTGTTGCTCTTATTTGTGTCTTAAGATAAAAAGTATAGAATATATAATTATATATCAAAGATATATAATCATAAATAAATAATACATAATCATATATAAATAATGTATAATCGTGTTTTAGCCACTAGTGATTCAGGGATGTAATAACGTATAGATTAAGCACAATTGATTTTATTTAATTTCCTGTTTAGGGCATTATATGGAACAGAATGAAATATATAATTCAGAGGCTTAATTTGTTTGTGGTAGCCTGGTAGGAATAAGATCGCATTAATTATTGTACTTAAAAAGTCTACATTCATGTAATTAATTAATGGTTGAAGAGACATGGAAAATCTATAATCCATGTGAAAGAGAATCACACATATTACTATTATATATATAGAATCTTATCTTATGTTATTACTATTATGTATATATAGAATCTTATCCTATGTTATATAAAATCTAATCTTATAATACTATTATATAATATATAACAAAAAAGATGTAGGAGACTTATAATAAGAGTATTATAAGATTAGATTTTATATATAATAGTATAGAATTATGAATTTATAGTTAATTGAGTTTTTTAAACATGCAGTTTGAATCTTCTAATTTGTATTTTTTTTCTTGAGAATTTCAGAAGTTGTGAAAACTATTAATTTTTTTTTCCAATACTTATTAATTTTATCAAATAAGTAAAAATCATAGTTCATTGACAAGGTATCTGAATATCCTAAGACGACACATTGATAAATCACATATCTTAATATTTCTTTTTATAAATAAATGTTTGTGATTAAAATTTTCAGATGTACCTAGTTTTATAAAGATTAACTAGCTAGTCAACAATAGTAGTAAGTCAGTAACCAGTTAATTTTTAATATCACTGTTTCACATGGTACGGATAATTTCTTCGTGCCGAGCATGAGCCTGCTTCTTATAAAATTTAAAATGAAAGTTTTTTTAATACAAAATATAAACTTATGAGTCAAGTTTTATATTTTAAAAATTCAAAATCACTATTTGAAATCTCAATCTTAATATTTTTTTTTGAAGAATTTGAAATTTGAAGTTATTATTTCAAATTACATATCCAATTGTTGATTTAAATCATGAGATTAGAATTACCTGAAAGAGAACAAGTGAAGTGTTTTAAACACACAAAAAACGAGAAGTTAGTTGAATTTACTTTATTTATAATTAACAATAAAGCTGAAAATTAAAGCGTTGCAATTGATAAATCATTTTAATAAAATTTAATTACCATATTGAAAGTCGAATTAATTAGAGTGGATAGATTTTAACTACGATAAATTCTTATTTAAGCTTTTGGGGAATTGAAAACAATCCATAAATGCCTAAAAAAGCTCGAGATATAAATCAAAATTCATGATAAGACTAAAAAGTTCTCAAATATTTAATACTTAATAGATAATGGAACAACCTTCAGATATCATGGATAAGCAAGAGACAAATGTATATTGTTCAAAAAATATGCAGAACTAATTTCATATATTCCTGAATATCATATATATGATTGAATAAATTTATGTTAGTTATTATGTATTAGAATTATTTGAATCATGATTTCTAGTTTATTAGCACACTGAAAACAGGAAGAAAACTTCTATACTATGCCATCGTAATGTTGAAATCGGTAGGCGAGGAAAGCCGTTTAGGGGAGTAAACAAAGTTGAGGCGCTGATAAGAAGGAAGTATCCGCTAAAGTACGATGCTAATAGTGACAGGAGAACATGATAAACAAATAATCTAGTTCTTAATGATCTAATATGAATTTAATCAATTATGAATATGATAGGAAGGAATAATTGAAAATAAAAATCTGCATGATAAAGAACATGAATACATACATGCATGATAAAATAATAAAAAACTATGAAACTTTAATCCTATATATACTTAAAGGTATAGAGATAATTGAATTAAGAAGAATCATATGGGAAAAAATATTTAATGATAACGAATTAGAAAATATATTAAACCAACAATGGTATGAAATAGACCTACATGATTTAGACCTCGAAAGAATAAAATGGTATGATTTAGAAATAAATTCATATTAAAATGAACTACGAATATTTACAATATTGGACAGAAGCTATGGAAAATATAAAACTATTAGAACAATTAATAAAAAATAATTTATATATGTACCTAAGAACCCAAGATATGTTATATATAGAATATATCATAAATAATATTAAAGAGATATCAAGATTAAGACACTTAGCAAAAGAATATTATAATAAAATCTTTAAAATAAATTCCTCACCTACCAAAAATAATACACCTACCAAAAATGTTATGAATTCCACACCTACCACACTACCAAAAATATCATGAATCCCTCACCTACCAAAAAGATGAATTCCGCACCGAAAAATGGTATCAGAGCTATGGATAATAAGAAACATAGGAAAAAATATACTAGTAGAAAGTTAAGAAAAATGTCACGCCCCGAGCCTACACCTTGGGCGGGACTGGCACCCGGAGACCATTGCTAGCCCCAAGTGAACCCTTGGCCTGACTTTCTTAACTCAGCGAAAACCTAACTCAACAGAATAACTCAATGCCATGCAAAGATATAAAACAACTTAACTGATAAAATCTGGCTTAAAAAGGCAACTCGAGTCTCAAAATAGAATATTTACATATATATACATAGATGATAGACTCAAAACTAATTGACTGACTGTCTATGAAGCGTCTAAAATACTGAGATGGATGTTGGGACAGACCCCGCAACATCCTAATAAAACAAAACTAGGAACACAAAAATATTTGAGTCCTCCGGAAAGCAAGGACGCTCACCACTGACTCTGGAGTGCTCAACTGAATCAACGGCGTGCCGGGTGCTGATCCTGGGTACCTGCGTCTGCATCATAAGACGATGCAGGCCAACCGGCATCAGTACATGGAATGTACAAGTATGCGAGCTTGAAAGTTAAACAACCACTTAAGCTTGAAAAGAGTAAAAAGGAACTCTTACCCTGGCTCTGTACTACTTACGAGTAAAAGAACTCAAATGCAAAGCAATAAGACATATGCAATACATATAAAGCTTGTAAAACAATGTAAACAACTTAGTTCGTTAAGGATAAAATGATAACAAACTCAACTTTACTTATATAAAAGTAATATAACTTTTGTGGGAGGTTCTTTAACCGACAACCACCACTATGAGCCCTAGTGATGATACAATGTTTTTTCTCACGTTGCCCAAGGACCATCCTATACCTTGCCGTGATATAAGACCTTACTTTACCTAGTGGATCCACTAGCTTAATCTTACGTGATCATCTAAAAAGAATGATACGTCAAGTCCCATGTTGGCGCATAGTTCTTATGGAGAGTTGAGTTAATATGAACTCGTGTCTCCAATTCGGTGCTCAATACTATTTTATTTAAAAATATATATAAAGGAAAAAAATGACTGAGTTTTGAAAAAATCGATTAAACTTATAGTTTAAGAGAAATCGAATTTCCAAAAGATCAGAGTCGCCACTCAATTTTTAATAAAAATCAAGAAAAATTAGAAGGGATTTTCAAAAGATTTAAACAGATAAAATCAATTGAAAAAGAAAGGGTTCGAAGTTCAATGTACATTTTGAGAAGGTGTTAGGCCCTCGAAATGCCCGCTAACTTGCGGTTGACCGGCGATTTGACTAAAAATAATTTTGACTAATTTTTTTTTTTTTGAGAAAATATTAACTAAGTAAAAAAAAAATCATTTTTTTTTTTTGAAATTTAACTAAGTGAAGAACTCACGACTTTGTCTAATTTGAAAATTTTCACAAAGTAAAAGAACCCACTTTGTTTTAGCTAATTATTATTATTATTTTTTTCTAAAATTTAAATTAAGTAAAAAGAGCTCATTTATTTTAACTTACTTTTATTACTATTATTATTTTTTATTTATCTTAAGGGGGCATGAACTAAGGGGGAATTCTTTCTAAAGGGGAATAATTTAAGTATTAACGATACCAAAATAGAAACTAGGTAATAAGAATATATATAAAAATAGATATTTATGTTTTTTTTTTTTTTTTTAGTGTAAAAGCAAAAATGGCTATCTTTGGAGTTTAATTAAATTCAACCATAAAGATAAACAAAACGTTAGTCAATCAACAAATAAATAAACAAATAAATGAGGAAGAATATATTGAATTTGGGCTTTTGCCCAAATTTCCAAATCTGCAAAAAGATGAAGCAATAATTCATTGGGCTTTGGCCCTTTTTCATCTTCATTAATCATGATATACACCAAGTGTATATTCAAGGTATACACCATGTATACCGCTGATCCTCGAACTCTCGGTCCTAGATTTTAGTCGGACTTTGTATTTCTGTATTTTCCACCTGTTTTCCTGTATTTTTTGAGCCTGCAAATCGCGTTTTTGACTGTATCCCTGTGTATACAGCGGGTATATCAGTGTATACATGCCATTTTGAGCCTGATTTAGCTTTTCCAGAATATATTCTCAATTCCCAGCCCCTGTAATTCCTTCTTTTCATTCGGACAAGATGAGGCTGACTCGGAAGGAAGGGACTTGAGCCTTTACGGCTCTCTTGAAATGCGAGGAAGAAAATAAGAGTCCAAGAAGACTCGAATGGTATCACATGCAACAAAATAAAGAAAACATAAGGATTAGTACTTACAAAAATAGCATCTCAATCTGTAATTCCCAACTATACTAGGATTCACTAATTTTAAAAAAAATGGTAATGCATTCAAGGGACCCTAACTAGATATATTTCGAGCTAAGCAAAACCAAAATAAATGGAATTGAATAATATAGCAAACAATTCGTAGTAAGTAGAAGAGAACAATATTAATTATATTTAAGATAATTTATTCACCCATGAACCATGCCTTGAAGCTTACTTGTACAACATTTAAACAAATCAAAATACAATGAGTAGAACGCTAATGACAATCAAAATTTTAAACAATTAATTCAACTATAATGAATTATTTAAAATGGAGACAGAAGAGGGCTATTTGATCAAACCACTGGCAACACAATTTTGTGCACAAAAAAAACAAAAAAAAAACACAATATTCTATCTCATGGTGGACTAATATTCTATCAAACAAGCAAGTACTAGACCCTTTTAAATTGAGGAGCATGGAACAAAACTTGAACTAAGATGACGAGCAAAACAGTAGTATGAAGCCACACTCATCGCTAACGAGAGAACCCTTTCGTATTCATGGCCAAACAATCAACTAACCAAAATGAATGAATGAATCCTAGCAACATATAATCGCCAAATACTAAACGAGTCTAACGGTTTCATACCACGAGATGATCCCAAAACAAATCGAATCATATCGATGTCAACTAAAATTACTAATCTATACTTGAAGACACACCCAAAAGGAACCACGAGATAACTTCTTTGACACTTTAGGATATGCAATCAAAAATGAGAAAATTACTTGAGTAGATAGAGGCAGAACAGAATCACGGTGGTCAACCGATGAACAAAGTAAGCTTGAGACGACCACAACCGCAAACTCAAGAAGATTAAAAAGATTCAACCGGGCATTAAATCCTTTCAAAAGAGAGACACATAATGCCGTTTTCAAAATCAATATGAACACATCATATAGAATCATCGAAGTGGACCAAGAGCGTAACACCCAAAACAACACATTGAACTCGAAACTAGTAGAAGGGCCGCGAGTTGTTTACCTTGTGGCGAGCGGCGGACCGGACAAGAACGAGCGAACGAGTTCTTCCACCACACAAATTCGAAGCTCCAAACGGGGAACCAAAAATCTCGAGCTAGCTTTGAACAAAAAAATTTGCCCGCTTCTTTGAAATAAAAAAACGTCTAAGACTTTTTAAGCACAAAGTTTCGTTCAAAGGAAATCCTCCTTTCTTGGCTCTAATTTTTTCAACTAAAATCTCTTTTTCCCAAAAAAAATCCCCCCTTCGGTGAATGGAGAAGAGAATATTTATAGACAAGGATTAGGGTTCCAATTTCTTGGAGGGAAACTGATAAAAAAAATAATTCAAATTCAAGGCCCATCCCGAATTCAAATTCGAATTCTTTTCCCATTACAGAGAAACATCTTTTCTTGAAAATTTTACCCCATTCCGGAAGAGGAAAGGGAGAAAGCCGCGTGCCCTGCTCCTCTGTTCTTTGCGATGTACAACTTGAGAGGGACGTGAAGAAGATATCGTTGACGCCTTTGGACTGCCGATTCCGGGTTATGATTTTTGGGTTTCGTAATTGGCTGCTGCTGGAGCAATTCTGGATTGGGTTTTGCATTTTTTTGGAGTTTCTCCGGAAAAAGAAGAAGAAGAATGAAAGGTACAGGGTGGGGTCGGTCAAGTGCTATTGTTGTTGTTGTTATTTTATATATATATATATATATATATATATATATATATATATATATATATATATATATTACTGTATGTTGTTGTTATTCTATATATATATTGTCGTATGTCGTTATTATTATTATATATATATTGTATGTATGTATGGAAATGGGTTAGTGGGCATTGAATTGGGTAGGCTGGCAATTGGCTGGAATTAAGGCCCAAAAAATGGCATGAAAGAGTTGAAATAATTGTTAAGGAAGGAATTGGATTTGTAATTTAGGACTTGGCCGTATGAGTTGCAAAATTAGCCAATTTAAATTACAAATATGGCCAAACTTAGTTAATTGGGACAAGTTCGGCTAGTAATTAAAGTAAGATGAATTAATATAATTAATTTATGAGCTTATCAATCTTAACGAAATAAAATAATTGACTTAATTATAAATTAATTATTTCAAAATATAAACTATTATATAGCTAAACTAATTAACCAAATATTTAAGTAAAATTAAAATCTTTTTGAGACAATTTTCGAATATTCATAAAATGTACTAATTATATACATAATTTCATATATATATAATTTACAAATCATAAAAATTACAAACTATTTAAGATGACTCGCAAACTAATTTATTTTTTATAAAATTAATTCTTCTAAATCATTCTAAACTAGAGAAGCTCGAAAATTAATTTCTATCGTGGAGGGTCAAAATTAGGTGTCAACAAATACTACTCCCAAAAATACTTTGGCTCATAAGTGTTTTAAACACATCTTTCTTTAATTGAGATACTTACTTAAAACTTAGCCCAAAGACTCTTTTGGAAATCATAGTTCCTTTCTTACTTCAAATGTAAAAACATTTATAAACTTCTTTGGGAATACTTAGTTCCCTATAACTTTTGAGAAATATACTCAACTTTATGCTCTTGACTTAACTTAGAATTCTATACTCTTTACTTAAATTGAAACTTGAGCCTTGAAACAAGTTAAATGTTCCATAAAGACTCTTGGAAAAAAAACTTTAAAGACTTGCTTCTTAACTTTTAAACTAGACTCTAACTTCACTTGGCTTTGATCCTAACTTTCTTGAATTGAATTATGGATTCAAGAGTAATGATTTGTGTTTGGAAGGACCCCATGATGTTTAGGAATAATTTAGGACAGCTAAACTTAAAGAAAATTTACGAAATTAAATTCTGAAAATAGGAGAGTCCGCGTCCTGTCCGCGACGCGGAACAAAATTTTTTTCATAGAGGGAACAAGTATGCGACGCAGACTTGTTTCATGCAAGCTGCCCGACTTTTCTCCTTCATGTTGCCAACTCTAAACCCTCTTAACTTCAGGGGTTCCAGCAGCAACCACTTGGGATCATAAACCCCTCAACATACAGTGGATTTTAACTCAAAAACACAACTGGAAACAAGTACTAACCAGCAAGAAGCTTCAATAACACAACCACAAGAATTCAACAATCACAACCCAACAACTTCAACAACACAACCAATCTATTCTCGGAAATAAAATGAGTTTGGCGTGTGGGGGAAAGAACCAACCCAACACTATGAACTCACATACCTTAATAGGGATCACCCCCGACGAAATCCACGACGATCTCCTTGCTTGATCTTCCCTTTCTCCTCTTCTTTCTCTCTTATCTCCCAAGCCCTAACTCTCACTCTTTAAAATGGGAAAAAAACTGATCTAAATCAGTCCAACACACTAATATATATCCAAAAGAAAAGGTCAAAGAAAAGACCAAAATACCCTTAAAATTTTCGGACTGAACTGCCCTGTGAGACTGTGCCAACAGCCCAACTTCCAAAGGGCATAACTCCCTTATACAAACTCGGAATCGAGCAAACTCAGAGGCGTTGGAAAGATCATTCCACGAGCTTCGTAAACATAACTAGAACTACACATAACTCATCCTGAGCTAGGATTTATGACTGTTCAAAGTTGGCCAAAAACTCTTTTTTTTCCATACTTAACCAAATTTCCAGATTCTGACTTCTTCAAAAAAATGACTAATTCCAATTATAAACTTCTTCATAGTTATTTCAAATTGCATGACGTTACAAAAAATAAGATGAAAATTTAACAAATTATATCCGGAATATAAACAACTCAATATCACAAAAACTGATAACGACAAATTAGATCAATTAATAGATAATATATCTAAAATAAAATATAAATATATTCAATATCTAAAAATACAATGAATAACGAGAATAACGAATATAGACAAAAACTTACTGAAACAATTATAGCAAAAAGACAAGAATTAAGACATAGGCAAAATAGACTTAACAGTAGTATATTTGCAGGAATTTGTAAAAAATCTATAATAGCACAGAGAAAAACTATTTATATCTACAGATACAGATAGAAAGTTTAGAATATAAACTTCAACACAATCTATAAATGAATAAGGAAGAATATGCCATAGACGAAAAAATATATGAAAACTATGACGGATTAAAAATAAAGATAATATTTTCTAATCTAGGAAGAAGATACAAAAAAATAGGTGACAATATAAGTTTAATCTTAGAAAAAGAAACGGTAAAACTAGAAGATAGTTTAACTGCTAGGATAAAAATAACAAAAGAAAATGAAGAAATAGATAGAAAAACGAAAATTGACAAAATAAAACAACAAGTAAAAATGAAAGTACAACAATTAGAAGAAATAAAAAATACTAAAATAATAGAACTAGAAAAAGAGCTGACAATGTTAAAAGAAATGTATGAAATTAAACAAAAAGAAAAAGAACAAAAAATAAAATTAGCAAATGAGATAATTAAATTTAAAGAAAAATTGCAATTAGAAGATGAATTAGAAGAAAAAGAAGAAAATAACCAAGATAATCTACCTGAAATAAGAATTGATGAAATAAATGACGATGATAATCTACCTGAAATAAGAATTGATGAAAGAAATGACGATGACCTAGATGAACAACATTCGGAAATAAGCGAAACATATACGGAACTTTTAACAAACATAGATAATACAAAGAATTTAGAAGTAAATGCAGGAGACATAGACATGGATGAAAAGCCCAGTACATCAGGAATAAAAAACCCAAAAAATTTAAAATATTATAATACAAACTATGAACAATATGATAAAGAAAAAACTATATGGGATAAAAGATTAAATAAAAAATGGACACCTAAATCAATAACTGAACAACATGATTTTTTAGATTTAAACTGTGTAGCAGATATAAATAAAACAATCCAATTATGGATGGGCTATATATCAAAACAATTAATATATAATAAAATAGGAATGACAGAAACACCAGGATATATAGAAAGAACACTTATAGGAACAGTAAAATTATGGCTACAAAATTTATCAGATGAAAGTTTAAAAACTCTAAGAAGTAATAAAAAATCTAATGGTGAATTAGCTACTACAACTATAGAAATATTATATAAGTACGAAGTATCTATAAGAAATGAATTTAGTAGTATGACAACAGAAATAGAAGAACAAAATAGAGAAAAAATCATAAACCGAAATCTAATGACAAAATAAACAATATGTAATATGTGTTATATAGATGAATACACATGTACATTTAGAGAATACTATTATAAAGGAACATATAGCATAGAAGAAAATAAAGAAATAAGAAAATTATATTTTACAAAATTACCAGAACCTTTCAATTCAAAAGTAATAAAAAGTTGGAATGAAGCAGAATTAACAGATACCTTAGGAGCTAGAATGAAATTCTTACAACAATGGTTAAAATGATAGCTAACAAGAAAAATACAAGATTCAGTAACGACAAAAGAAATAAGGAGATTGGTATTAAATATATTAAATTTTACATTTACTATTGAAGTAATAAAAACTGATAAGAATGTTATTGCAGATTACTTATCAAGACAAAGCTACTCAGACTGAGAAAGAAAATACAATTGAAGATATACTCAAAGCCATTACTACACTTTGTATCAAAGTGGATAGTATGAACAATGAGATACAAAAACTAAAGTCTAAAGCTATAAGTCAGTCGCATGACTATAAACATGCAGAGATATGTCGATTGGAAGACACTAAACATCCAGAGCTAGAAGGAGACGTTGGGATACTCCAAAAAAACCATAATGATTGTTTCAATGCAGCTACAGGTACAAGCAAAACAGTTAGGAAGCAATATACAAGCACTAATCTAAACAAAATGTTTGAAAAACCATTTACACCAAAAATACCAAAAGACCCATTGATTATATCACCGCAAACCTCAACGTATGCAGAAAGCCTAAACAAAGACAAAAAAATTTATAACCATATCATACAAACCTATATTAGGAATATACATAAAATCCAAACATATTTGAATCTTAATCCCAGATCTACCACCACTAAAGAACCAACCCAAAATTATTTAACCCAAAAATTACAAGGGTACAATAAGTTGATAGCTCAACCAAAAACTAAAGCAAATTTAGTCAAAACCTGCTACAACTATTGATTATTAAGTACAGTTTATACATACGATGGGGAAGAACTAAGTGGTATACCAGAGATGCACAGAGCATTCATAACCTATAAAAGAGTAACAAAAGGCAATCTATTTTATGTAAAGTTTTATGCGGCCCCGGCAGAGATACTATATGATGAGATAAAATCAATAATACAAATTATAAAAATAGGATTAACCAGAGATATGATAATTCCAGAAGATATCGGACAACAACCAAAGATACAAGAAATTGAGTTACCAAGTTTCTATGCTAATAAGAGAATAATTGGTATGTCAACAATTATCCAAGAACTAGCAAATAACTATCTAAATGGGAATGCAATATGGACAGTTTGCTTTTTTTAAACTTTAATTCGGTTCATTGATTTTAAATTTTTAAACAGTGTGCACCAAATATTGAACCAACTAAATTTGATTTGGTGATTCTAAAATAAATTTTTTTAATGTTAATGAAAAGTAAAATAAGAACAAAATTAAAGTATAAGACACTTAAGTGATGATGTGTTTCACCATGAAACGCTTATTATGCTTAAAAAAGTCATATTTTTCTTTATCAAAAACATTGTGCCTCTAACTACTATTCGAGGAAAACAAGGATGAAGACGGGTTCCATACACCGAACACTAAATCAAAGAATCGGAAAAAAACATTGACATCAGACAGAAGGATAGAAATCGAAGAAGTGAATTAGTCGATTCGATTAGATTTTTCATTTTTTTTGAAAAACTGCTACTATTAGTACACCACATGTTAATAAATGAGATAAATTTTGAACAATTTTGAAGTGAATAAAAAGCTAGATCATAAGATCCAAAAAGTATTTTTTGTATTTCATGAATTTTATGCTTTAGATTTTTTTGGTTGGTTGTTGTTATGTGAACGTACTTTGCTATTTTTGTACAAGAAAATTCGAAGAGGCTCTCCAGTGATGATCTCTCCAATTTCTCTCAGTGCTATTTCATGTAGTTTACACGTGTTCATTTAGTTTTTAATGAATCAGATTAATTTTCTTGATCAAATATCATTAACCATAATTATTAGTAATTCTCTCTCCTCTCATTTAGGGGTGTACATGGCCGGGTTGGTTTGGGTTTTTCAAATATCAAATCAAATCATTTGTGTCGGATTTTTAAATTTATAAATCAAATCAAACCAATAAAACTCGGGTTTTTCAACCTCAGGTTTTTTTGGATTTTTTTGGATTTTTCCGGTAAAGTATTCATACAAACATATAATTTACTTGTATTTCAAATATTTCTTTAGTCTTACCAAAATACAACTATCTAAGATGTTTCTTAAAAATATAACACAATATGATATGATTAATGACACTAAAATGTCACAAAAATAATAATAATGAAATCACATAAAATAAATATTGCAAATTAACAAGTCATAATAAAAATGATCATAATTTAAAAGTACTAAATCATGCTAAAATTAAGTTTAATAAGTATTAGTTACATGACTAAATATTAAAGAAAATTTAAATTAGATTAAGTATTTTAATTGTCTAAACCAATGTAAAACTTAAGGTCAAATATTCAATATTATTGTCATTCTTAGTGTTGAATTGATTTTCTTTTTGCATTAGTATTAATTTGATTTTGATTTAAGCTTTATTATAAGGGAAAATTGTTTATAATAGCAAACTATTAATTCAAATTAAATGTTATAAATATAGTTTGATTTAATTGTACCTCATAGCAAATTGTTGCTATTTCACCTCTCTCCTGGTGAATCTCGCTCGCCACTCTCATTCTCTCCTCGCCTCTCTCATTTTTTATACAAACGCAAGTGTATAAAGTGCGTTTGGGTTTGTATAAAGTGAGAGAAAATTGTATATATACATATATTTTCGTTCCCCTCTCTCCCCTCTCCCAGATTTCGCTCGCCACTCTCCCAGATTTAGCTCTCTCACTCACCTCTCTCACTTTATACAAAAAATGTAAATTGTATAAAATGCATTTGTGTTTCTATAAAGCGAGAGAAAATTGTATATATACATATATTTTCATTCCCTTCTCTCCCCTCTCCCAGATCTCGCTCGCCACTCTCCCAGATCTCGCTCTCTCATTCGCCTCTCTCACTGTATACAAAAACGTAAATGTATAAAATGTGTGAAAATTGTATATATACATATATTTTTGTTCCCCTTTCTCCCCTCTCCCAGATCTCGCTCGCCACTCTCCCAGATCTCGCTCGCTCACTCGCCTCTCTCACTTTATACAATTAATCTTTTTGTATATGTATACCAAAGCAGATTATACAACTGCTTTCTTTTGTATATGTATAGCGAAATATACATATTTATGTTTGCTATGAAACGCAATTATGCAAACTTTGCTATAGCATACAAATATGAATTTTGTGTTTGCTATATGTGAAAGGTGCTCTTATTATAATTACCAACATCTGTGCACTATAATCTTTATTGGCTCATTCATAATTCTAAGTTTCAAACTTGAAATAATATATTAAAAGATAAAAACTATGGAAAAGTATAAGAAATATTTAAAAATTATATCAAAGTAAATATTTTTATGTATAAAATAAAATTTAAAATTATATATATAAATTTGGGTTGGTTTGGTCTCGGGTTGGTTTTTTTTAGTTAAAACCAAACCAACCCAAATATAGTCGGGGTTTTTTTTTCAAAACCAAACCAAGTCAAACCAAACTACTAGTCGGGTTTTTTTTCGGGTTGACTTGGTTTGCGGTTTGATTCGGTTTTCGGTTCGATTTTGTACACCCTTACTCTCATTCCTTTCTCAATCAGCAAAGAAACACTTCTCCCCCCTCCAAAACTCTCAATCAAACAATTGAAAATTAAAATTACATCAATATTTTAATGTTTTTACATTTACATATGAACAACTAGGGAGAGTCTCAAAAGAGAAGGACTGAAATGGAGTGATTAGCCTCAATTAAAGATTACAGTTATAAATACCACAAGAAAAGAAGACCAAAAAAAATAAATGGAGAATTTCACCAGAAAAAAAAAAGTATATATGAAAAAATATTTTCCTACCCATTTTTCGTGCCCTTTCCAGATCCTTTAGTTGGCTTTTGCAGAAACTCCAAATTGAAAAAAATGATGTTACGAAGAAGATGATAGAGTTTTGTGGATCACCATTGTGATCGAACCAAGCTTCAAAGAAATAGTCTCATGGGTTGGATTTTTTAAATTTCATAACCCAAGTTCATCCTTTGAATTTTGTCTTCTTTTATTACGGTGTGAAAATAATGGAAAGAAAATGCAATTTGTTGCAAATTCTTTGCTGATTGAGAAAAGGTTTGTTGCAGAATTAAGTGAGAAAAAAAGAGATATATGAGAGAGGAGAAAGAAAGAGAAATAGTAATAACCATGATTAATGATATTTGACCATAATTTAAAGGTTACTTTATTTAAATAAATATAGATCATTAAATTTTAAAATTAACAGATGTCATTAAATTAAATATATATTGGATCAACTGAAGAGATTAGTGTACCGGAGAGGAGCCTCTTCCAAGAATATCATAGTGTTTTCAATAATTTTGAACATTTGGGTCCACTTGCATTTTCCTTGGTACGTGTGATTGCAGCATTTTTAAGACATTATTTTTCATTTGTGTGTCCGATTTTACACCTAATGCAGTTTGGCCATTTAATGAAATTTTTAATATTAGATATGTTATAATATTTGTGACAGTCAAGCTTTTAAATTTGTAATGCGTATAATATTTGTATAATTATTAAAACTTATAAATAAAATAAAATAATATAGTCAATCTTTTAAAATTTAAAAAGAACTTTCTTTATAAATAATCTGAAAGAAATGAGATCACATAAAATAAAGAGAGGATATTCATTGTAGCATAAATTGTTGGGCATGTGCTAGTACGAGCCAAGGGGTTAGTGCTCCCGGGCAGAGGCGTATCAAGGATATTTCGAAAGGATGAGTGCACTATTACGAAAAGATGTATTTAAGATATAAATTTTATTCTTTTTACTTTTATGTTCTTAACACTGAACCATTAAATTTAAAAATTCTAGGTGCAACATATATAATACTACTAGTTTTAGATTTTAATATACATATTTGATTTAATTATATAAAAAATTTACCGTGCTAATTTTTTTTAGGAATTTCCAATGTTACACACTTGAAAATTTTGAAAGATTAAAGCAACAAAAAACAAAAGAAAAATTGATTGAAACGCCAAAAGTGTTACCGATAATAACTAGGAGGGGTGTTACTAACAAAAATTAAATAAATGTATAAGATTTAAATTTCTATGTTTGCTTAGAGAGATGCTCCAAATCATCATTGTATTATTAAATGCTACTTTTAACATGGGTTCACACCTCTATATTTAAATATTCTTAATAAAATATAACACCACTATATATGATCTAGAGAGGGAGCATGGGTTCACGTGAACAAATATATCTCTGGTAAATTTTTCAAGTCTCACATTCTGTTTATTATTTTATGCAGCAATGGCTTCAATTGTTGAGCAATGTGAAGTTGCACCACCTTCATGTGCCACAGATAAGTTGACACTCCCTTTAAGCTGTTTTGATATGGTGTGGTTATATAACCAACTTGTACTTAGGATTCTATTCTATAAGCTCCCAATTGACAAAAATAGTTTCATCCAAAAAGTTATTCCTACTCTGAAACATTCACTCTCCCTGACTCTCAAACACTATCTACCACTAGCTGGTAACTTTGTTTGTCCATTGAATTCGAGCGATCATCCTGAATTACGTTATGTGAAGGGAGATTCTGTATGTGTTGCTTTTTCTGAAACTGACATGGATTTTGATTATCTTGTTAGTAATGATCATCCACGTAACACTAAGGATATTTATCACTTTGTTCCTCACTTGACGGAACCTAAGAATGTATTAGGGGTCCAATTTGCACCGGTTTTAGCTATTCAAGTGACACTTTTCCGAATCATGGCATATCTATTTGTTTCGTTAACCATCACATCATTGGTGACGAATCTACTTTAGTAGGGTTCATAAAGTCATGGGCTTCGCTGAATAAATACGGTGGAATATGATGATTCCGTTTTATGATCGGTCTATTGTTAAAGAGCTTTATGGACTAAAAGGTTTACTATGGGATGAAATGAAAAAACATAAAAGTACTGCTGATCATGTAATTTTGACACCTCCTGATAACATAGTTCGAGGTACTTTTATTATAACACGAAATGAAATTGAAAAGCTCAAGAATTTAATATCGTCAAGACGACCTAGCCTGACTCATGTAACATCATACACCGTAACATGTGGTTATGTATGGGCTTGCTTGATAAAATCAGAGGATAATACTGATATAATAATAGATGACAATGTAATGGAATATTTCTCATGTACGGTTGATTACAGAGCGCGATTTGATCCTCCACTTCCTTTATCTTACTTTGGGAATTGTGTCGTCTGGTATATTGTAAAAACAAGGCATGTTGATTTAGTTGGAAATGAAGGCTTTATAATCGCGGCAGAATCAATTGGAGAAACTATTCATAAAAGGAACAAGGATAAGGAATACGTGTTGAGTGGTGAGTGGCTGGAAGAAGACGATGGGGGAGAAGATCGTCGATTTAAAGCTCTTTCAGTTGCTGGATCGCCAAAGTTTGATTTATACGCCACTGATTTTGGCTGGGGAAATTAAGATTTGATGTAGCTTATTCAACTTTTATTCACTTAAAGTTCCTACTCATGTAACTTGCCTTACTTTTTATGGTTGATCAAATAGTCTTTTTTTCCCTCAAAAGTATTATTTAGCCAGTAATATAGAGTTATTGACATCCCTGTGAATGAATCAATCTCCTATCATGGTATTTTTTTGGTTTCCCACTCGGTGTCCCACATGCCTGACTAATATGCCGGGATCATGGTGTCGTAATGTAAGAGTAACAGGGAAAATTACACACTGATCATTTCATACAACTTTGCCTTTAATCTCCACAATCAATCAATCTTCACTATTAAACAAAATTGTCAATACATTTTAACCATTCAAGGGTACTAAAGAATGTAAACTACAAAATGGAAAGTTCAATTCTTTCTTGCTCATAATGAAAATTTGACAGCACTAGCAGGGTGCTGTTTGATCAGTAGACCTGAATTTGATTTGATTCTTGAACACAACATGCAAAATCCCCTCGGAAGAACATCTCGAAGCTAAATTGATCCAGGAACATATATTTATGTTCAAATACAATTTTGGCAAAGAGTACTCTAGTTGTGGAAGAAACTTGATCCAAATATGACTTGACAGGCAAAATCTAGCATCAAACATGTCTTCTGTTCTCTATAACGGTATTCCGCTATTGTAACCAAGAAAATTTCAAAACAAACGATGTTGTTATAGAAAGGCTTGATTGTATATTTACTAGCAATTGTAGACATAATGTGTGTTATTAAACAGAAGAGGAGAACAGTATTCTAGGATTATTACCATTTATATATACTTTTGATATCCTTCTAAATTGAATTCATGGGATAGGTTGGAAGATGAGTTGGCTCATCCAGCTTCTTCAGCCTCAACAACGTCTCAAGAACGATACACACCAGCATTATCGTACCAAGAAGAAATCCATAACCTATTTTCCAGCCTTCCCCCGCGCCTGCATAATGCATTCCCAGTACTATGTTTATAGCTGCAAAGAAGAGGGCAATCCTCCCCACCCAACCATGATATAAATTCCAACACTTGCGGTATTTGCTGTCTCTATCTGGTCGTACAAAGAATGCTAACACCTGCACGTTAATAAACGAGTGCCATTGTTAGTCAAATAAGGAATGTAATGAGTCTCTCCTCAGTGTTACTGAAACAACAGCTAAAATTAGGATCAGTACCTTTGAAATAAGGTTTATAAATCTTTTAAGTAATCGATTTTCTGAATCAGATAAGAGACAAACCTGAAGAATGCTAAGCACAAGAACAAGAATGCCAATGCCTTCATGTGCTGGAATATGAACCTGCAGGTTGTTGTGAAGTTGAAGTCCAAGAACCACTCCCGCGAGTCCTAATATGAATCCTATGAATTGAGCAGACACGTGGATGTAATACCACGATTTTTGGTTCCTTAAATATCTCGCGAAAATCGCTCCAAAGGGGCAGAATAGTCCCCATCCCAGTATTCCCAATACCCCATGAGTCTTCCTTGAGCTAGTATAATCATTAGGTCCAGCCGAAACGTCAAATGAATTACCTGAAGAAAAGATTATACAAGCTCTGATACCAATTGATGGAAAAATAATTTACTCATAAATCTTTGAATGATCTTTCCATTCTCCACTACTCTCCTACTAAATGAACATATCTAGCAACAATTGCTAAGACGAACCAATTACCTGAAGAGAAGTCGAATAGTATAGTTGTTTTATCATCATGTACAGTAAGATGGTGGTGATGAGGATATTTAGTAGCAAACGCTAGCAAGATCGGTTGATTTTTGAGGCGATTCGGATACTTCAGCTGGAAGGCCAAGTATATTGTAGCACCTTGAAGATAGACGAGAGGTGGAACGCTTGTCAATGGCAACTCACCTTTCTCAGGTTTAATTTTCGAGGGTGTTAAGCCCTCAACATAATATTGCCTGATTTTCCCCTGTCCTTCAGGATTCACCCAACCAACCATACAGCTCGAATTGATCATCTTTCCATCTCGCGAGAATCCCATACCTACCCATCCAGTTGTGTATACAGTTGATAACACAATCGTTACAACATTGTCTTTCGTCTGTGAGTACTGTAACAAGTAATTAAGGCAAGTATTTTTAATAAAAGAATGTACCATTCAAAATAAGCAGATATTGAAAGCTTGACCAAACAGACTCACGTTATACTAATCATGTAACATAAATTTGAATCAAAATAATCTAGAACTTACGCGTAGGAGGAAAGAATTCCAAACAGGTTGGCAGACCATATTTTCGAGACCACCATAAGGAGGAGGAAGAAATTGAGCAAGATTTACACTACAAAGCGCTTTTGCATCTTCATCAACGCCCATTACCATTCCTTTACGCTGCGCCAAAAAGATTAACATGATAAACAATGACAACATCAATAATCTTGATATCATAGCCATATTTTCCTAGAATATCTAAAGTTCAAAACAGAGGAAATTTGGACTATGGTGAAGGAAAAATGAATAATTGTTAGATGTTTTTAGGTGAATAAAATGTTTTCTTGTAGTTGAAGGATGAGTGATTGAAGATGGTTGGGTGGGGTGGGGTGGTGGTTGATCATCATCATTTTCTTCCATGACATATCCTTTAACCATTGAAATGTCTTTTTTGACAAAAACCTTTTAACAAGAATTAGAATTGTAAATGTTTTCTATTTTTATATATAAAAGATGTTTTTGCGTGAAAATGAATCAAGCAGGGGATATTTGAGGTGAACCAAAGAATTTTTTAAAAATTGGGTGAAGTGTCAAAAGTGAACCTAGAATATCATTTGTTCATTTCTACTTAGGATTTTATAGTGAATCTCTTGTCTCTCTCAAATTACATAATAAAATAAACATGTGTTAAATACTTACTATACACAACTAAATTCAAATAATTACATTATATAACTATACTTGGGATGTTATACTGAATCTCTTCTCTCTCCTCCCTCGCTCCTTCTCTCCCTTTCTCATTGTCTCCCCTCTGTCTCTCGCCTAATACAAATGGGGATATTATTGATACAAATCACGCGAGAAATTTGTATTAGGCGAGAGTTGGTGGAGACCTTTTTTCTTGTTTGATTTCATACTCAAACTCTCAATATACTTAAATAAGGGAGAGGTACAATATTGATACATTATTGTATCAATCATATTATGAAAGAGGATACAACACATGTTACAAATGTATAACAATGACAAAATACAGTTGAATATATTGATATAAATCTACACCTAGTTGCAGATACACTTAAATACATTGATACATAGTGAATACCAAGAAACATATACACTTGATATAATTTTATTTGTTGATACATTTGATACGCTTTTATTCGTTGATACAATCTAATACAACTTGATATAATTATATTCGTTGATACACTTGAATACAATTTGTTGATACAACCTAATACAATTTGATACAATTGTGTTCGTTGAAACACTTGATAAGAAGTGAATACACAAGGGTCAATAAACATATTAACTTGACCTTAATTAACAAGTTAACATATCCTGAGAAAGCACATCTAGACACCTCAACTCAGTTAAATCAGATCCATAAATACACTCACCTTTTCGCACGTCTGTATGGAGACAACTTAAACCGAGTTCAGGTGATAAGATTTGCATTTTCACCGTTGGAGTATTTACTTACTAGATGAGGTTAGATGTCTATCTATATATGTATTATGCCTTAAAAACATGATACTATAGATATTCCTATCTATCATTTTCTCATCCTATATATATGTTCTTCACCGCTATTTTCATCAACCTCAAACATCCATTTACTTTTATCACTATATTTCACTTTACCTTTCTTTTTCTCTCCTCTTTGGTAACCATGATTATGACTTCCTAATCTGTTTCTTTCTATCATAGTAACCTCTAATCCTTTACCTATAGGATACTTAGTTGACCTCACTTTAACCTCATTTTGCACTACCTTTTTCAATTTTCCTCTAACCCCTTTTCTCCCTTCTACATTGTTTGTGACAACGACTGATCTTTCTTGATTTACATCGACAGGGTCCCCTGTCTTGAACTCTACCATGTCATTTAGCCCTTTTTCTTCGATCTCTTTCTGCGTCTTGTCTAGTTTATGCTCCGGAATAATGCACATGACTTTACCTGTTGATGAAATAATTAAGTAAATAAAAGTTGTCTCTGTTGCACATTTCTATTTTTAGCGTAACAAGTTAACTCAAAACTTTCCACCTTAATGTGACATTTATAGCCACAAATTTTTGTATGGCTTTTATTTTAGATTATAAATTTCAAAAGACTTCCGCTTTCTCTTAAACTTCACACCCCTGTTAAATACCTTCGCATAAATTGGAACGGAAGAAATATAATTTTTCAACGAAGGGGAGTCAATCTCTCCCTCTACTTAGTACTGCTACAACTAACAGCTAAATGAGATGATCACACATTTCAACATTTACCTCCTGTTTGACGAGCTGCCTCTGCTAAGGCCACCTGAGAGACTTCGGAGGCTACTCCCACCATTAATTTGGCACTCATGTCAGCTGCTGGTGCCGATATGAATTCGTTACCATCGGGATCTTGTGTTCCAGAAGAACCGCAATCCTCATTTTGTTTGGAGTTAATATCTTAAAAGGTCATTGAACTATGACAATTTATCTAGTAAAGTCATTGAATTTTATTTTGTATCAAAAAAATCACTCAACTTTAAACTTTTATCTTCAAAAATCATTCAACTACAAATAAATTATTTTATATGTCATGTAAATATATAACCCACAAATTAAATATACAATATTTTTTTGAAAAATCTATGCTTCTTTTTCTTATATCATATGCCGTGAAAATTTCTAGAGGTTTGTGGCCTGTGAGCACTGGGCAATAGGGAAGACAATAAGTTATTATCAATTTAATATAAGTGATAAGCAAGTTAAAACTCTACAAGTTGAAAATAGAACCCAATTCTTAAGGAATAACATTTTAATATACACAAATTATTACTAATACAGAGCTCAACTTTGATAGCTGACGCTCTAATGGTGGAAATGGAATTATTATGAATCCCTCAATTATTTTTATTCATTTCAAAGATGGGTAATCAGATAGTGACTTCAGTGGATCTTGAACAAAGATAACAGTCGTCCAATTAACACCACTGCCATTTCATCTTCTGAAGCTTTCTTGATTAACTCCAATGAAAGGTCATCATCACTGGATTCTAGTTCTTCATTGAGTTGCTGCCAATTCTTAGAACTAATCAAACCCAAAATCAATTATTGCGAATGAGGTTAATTTTAGCTCGTCACAGTTTGTGAAATTAGAGGTAATGATAAAATAACTATGTTAATTATTTTGTTTATTTGTGGAGTTCATGTTTACATGAAATAAGAAAAATAATTTATTTTGTCATGTCAAATTTATTTTATTGATAAATGTAATTGAGTGATTTTTGAAGATATAAACCTTAAGTTGAGTGATTTTATTGATATAAAATGAAGTTCAGTGACTTCACAAGATAAATTGTTATAGTTCAATGACCTGTTAAGATATTAACTCATTTTGTTTGCTACACTACAGGGAATAAAAGGAATTAGTTGAACTCCAATGGAGGTATTGAACATCTGATAAAGAAACCAAAAAAAAGAAGAAGAAGGGTTATTGTACAATTTATATGTGTTACATACACAATGCCAAATATATATATTAGGTTTATGTAAATTAATAACAACGAGGCAGGACAGTAATGCCATGCAAGATGGTACTAATGATACGTTAATGTAACTCGTTGTTTAAACAGCTCCTCATAAGGCTTCTTCATAAACTTATTATTTGTCAATTACTTGATTAATCGTGCTGACAAAAACAATCGTTTTGTTTTGTTCAAAAATCTTATTATAAGTTGAATTTAGAAAATGAGATGAAAAAAAGAAAAAAGAGGGGAACATACCAATTTGAGAGTGTCTAGATATGCATTAGAAGCACATTTTGGGGACCATTCAATTTTCAAATAAAATTGGACTTATATATACGTTTCAATATGGAAACCAACAATTATTAGGACAAAAGACCTTTTATTAAGTGTATTAGATCTTGTCAAGTGTATTATTATTATTCTTTCTCTTCTATATGCCATATACTAATAATTGCTAGGTTTTTTCTTCTTTTGTTTTGTTTGCACGGGAGGTATTTAAGGAGGGTGCGGGTAAGTTTTTACCATTATTAAGTTTGCTCTGAAACCGAGTAAAATCCCAATGTCAATTTACCCGCATTTCAAGGATTGCTCACTTTGACCAATTTGACTGGCAATAGATATATGACGCGGTATTAAATCACACCTCGATACCATTATGTATAAGTACAAAATACATGCATTAATTCCAAATTTATGTTGAACCTTTATTTTCGAAGGAGTGTGGTGTCTAGTCGAAATACGAGAGAGAGAAGTCAAAAATATTTTGTGCGAAAATTGATTTTATGAAAAATATTCTCTTTTAAAGAAATATTTTGTGTTCATTAGTACTTTAGTTTCTAATTGAAAATTCTTTCTGATAAAAAAAAATGTAACAGTACGGTAATTTGCAAATATAGTAAATCAAAAAAGTTTTGGGATCAAATTCTACATGAATATGTAGAAAACACTTACTAATAGGATGAATATCAAATTACAGTCGATTTAATTTAAATTTCGTGAGAGTTGAAAAGATTATGTATAATTAAAGAATAAAGATTACAGTAAATAAATATGAACGATAAAACTGTATTGATTAAAACACTAAGTTAATTGTGTGCCAATAATGGGATGCGTTGCTCGTTGATTTTCATGCAATTACAAATATTTAGGTTCTAGATATGCACTCGGTCTTGGACCATTACTTAATTTTTCTCAAGAGTTGAACGATTGATCTCCATATGATGTTCTCACAATTATATGAGTTATTTAAATAAGAGCAGTGATTTAAGGGTCTATTTACGCATTCAAACGCCATGTTTCACCCCATATTTTTGCCAAGTTCTAAGTATAAACTATTGAATATTCTTATATTTATTGAATACATGCTGTGATGAGCTAATAAATACGTAAAATGATTTCAGATAAAAAACCGCAAGAAAGGACCCAAAAGATGGATTGGAACATAAAATGAAATGTTTTGGATTTAAACGCACCAAACAAGACTGAGATGGAATCTGTGGTATGAGGGATCTTACTTGAGACGGATCTCACACTGCACGTGCCTTGAAACAAAGATTTAGAGACTTGAAGAAGAAGGCTGAAGTTCGAGGACCCCACGTCGCGCACTCCACCTAGCTCCCTAAGATGGGCCTCACACCGACACTCTTATTTTATCAAACTGAAGTTGACTAAGTCAAAGTAGAGTTCAGGTGAAATTACAATTCTGACCTTATTACTATGTATACGTCATTACAATGATATTTTAAGGACAACACATTATTCTTAAGGATCATTAATTAGGTTTAGAGATTACAATTAATTATTCTTAGTTTTTAGGGTTTAATAACAGTTTCTAGTAGATTAATTAGTGTGAAACAAACAAAATTCTCTTGCAAGTGCTACATTAATCAAAGGTTTTATTTAATTACTTTTACATTAATGTTATTTAGTAGTTTACATTATGATAATTGTTTTTACTGCTAGTTATGAGTAGATAAACTGATAACTAGGGTTATGGAACTTAAAATAGGAATGGTGAAATATATTTTTTACAACAATATCTTTTCATGAAGGGGTGATCATTGCGTATTAAGGTTCTTTCCTAAATATTATTTTTTTCATTTGTAAACATTAAGAACTTGCATATGTTTTACCTTGCTTGATATAAGAAGTTAAGATTCAGAAAAAGGATCATTAACGTGGATTTGGGAACACCAACCTCCATTTAATAGCTTGAGCTCGAGAGAGGATAGCTAACATGAGGTTTTTGATAAATGAACAAATTAATTCGACATCCAAGTGTCGATAAGGACTTAGGGTGATATTCTCTTAATTGGACCAAGATGCTTTAGGAGACTTGTAGATTCATCAGCTTTGAACAATGAACACACCTGCATGAGTTGATAGTAAAATATCTATTAGAGCTCGAATATCTATGAATTGTTACCCTAGTTCATCTTTATTATTGACTAAAATCCAAGTACTTAAAGTAGTTAGTATTTCTCCTTTTTAAAAAACTTAATTTTTCAATAGTAATTACTAACCAAAATTTTGATAGCAAAATATAAAAGATCTCTAATAACACTCTCTATAGAATTTGAGCTCAACCTAGTTGAGTTACTATATTTTGCAATTGACCACTTCAATCCTGTAAAAGGGTGTAGTTTGGACGACGTCGAGAGATCAATTATGCCAAGTTAATTCTATTACCCTAATAAGAATTCATCAAACAATAGTTAAAGTCTTGAGTTCATGCAAAATTTCTTCTATCAAGGGTGTACGAAGGAAAATAGATTCCCTGGAAAATGTTTTCTTGGAAAACAAGTGGTGGTTCCTAATTTATTTTCTCCTGTTTGGTTGGTGAGTAGAAAATATTTTCTGGAAAATATTTTTTAATGTTTGGTTGGTGAATGAAAAACATTTTCTAGAAAATATATTTTATTTTTGGCTTGATACTAGAAAATACTCTTTAGAAAAATAATTTATGACCCAAAAATCATCCTCGATAATCGATCTAGGACCCTGTCACCCAAACAAGGACACGATCCTGATGACCGTTCCAAAATCTGACACAGGACCTAACCCAGACTTCCAATCCTAAAATATATTTCAAAAATGATTTATTTATTTATTTTTAAAAAAATTAAAAAGAATTGGCATGGTGGAGGGGGGGAGGGGCTGAGGGGGTGGTTGGAGGATAGGAGTGGTGTAAAAAAATTAAAATTTTGAAATATTAAAAAAGTTTTTTTAAAAAAAATAAAATTGGTGGGGGTGGCTGGGGTAGAGGTAGCGTAAAAATGAAAATTTTAAAAGTTGAAATATTTTTCAAAAATAATTTTTAAATTTTTTTTAACGAGTGGTGGTTGGGGAGACGGAGGTAAGGGGTTGGTGTAAAACTATTTTTTTTTTAAATTTGAAATATTTTTCATAATCAAATTTTGACGGGGGTGGCCTGGATGGGAAGGGGGGGAGTGGTGGCGGGTGGCGTAAAAATGAAAAATTAAAAATTTGAAATATCTTTTAGAAATAATTTTTTTTAAAAAAAAATTGACTAGGGGGATGTGGGGATATTTGTGGGGTTAGGGTATGGGATGGGGTAAAAAATGAAATTTTAAGAATTTGAAATATTTTTTCATTTTTTTTCCATGGGGGACGAGGTTGGGGTTGGATGAGGTCAAAATAATCTTAAAATTTGAAATGTTTTTTGAAATGATTTTTTTAATTTTTTTTTTGTTTGGGGGGTTTGGGGGGGGGGGTGTGGTTGGGGTTGGTTTGGGCGTAGGGGTAAAAAGAATATTTGAAATTTTAAAAATAAGAAAATTCTAAAATTTTAATTTTTCTTTTGGATAGGGAGGGCTGGGTATGGAGTAGGGTAAGAAAAAAAAAATTGTAATTGAAGGATAAAATAGAGTTTTGGAAAATGTTTTCCTCAATTTTTGAAGGAAAGTCATTTTCCTTAAATTTGAGGAAAACAAGTTGATTTGAAAAATATTTTCAAAACAATTAAGCCAACCAAACATTTGAAGAAAATATTTCCTTCATACTAAACACACCCCAAATCTTAATCTGCTTTCTGAAATGAATATAAGAATCAGGGCCTCCAGACAATGCCTCAAGCAATCACATATATTTAATTAAAAACTTTAGTACTAATAATTTGAGAATTGCATTCAAGACCACAACTATGACAATACATGTCATTGAAAACCAAACTTCTCAAATAAAAGTATAACTCAAAAATTATATTTTTGGTAGTTCCAAACATGATTGTTGCTTCTAAATTCTTGTTTGGAACTACCTTCACCTCAGTGCTTTGCTTTCTTGATTCTTTTTATTGTGACAAAATAATACTCTTATCAATCATTAAATTAAATTTAGTTGCATTCAACAAATATTTTCCTTATTTAATTAGACAAAAAGATACATGGCCATGAAATAGGAATATATATAGTGGAACAAAATTAATTAGGAGTCGTAATTTTATGTGAAAGTAAAAATTTAAGAATTGTCAAAAAAAATGAAAGACATTTTTTTTTAAAAATAGGATAAAAAGAAAAGTAAGATAATTGAATTAAAACAGAAGGAATATTACTTTTATATCAAAATTGTATTGCTATAATCCAAGTTTGAAAACCAAATGACAACTAAGAAATTTAAAGGAGAGACATAAGAGTAAAAAATTAGGCTGGAAACCCTCCTCCCCACTATCACTTTACCTTCTTCGTAGCATCATGACTCATGAATTCGGTTAGTAAATATATCAACATAAATAAATAACAAACAAAGAACTAGAAAAACATGAAATCTTTTTTAGTGGTGAAGGAATTAAAAAGATGAAGCAAGTAAAATTAATGAACAAACCTGTTTCCGAAAAATCAAGAAGAATCAAAATAACCTCTTCCTCTTTTTTGGTAAGAGAAGCCTTGAACCTGCATAGAGTGTTCGCATCAGAAAGCCTCAAATGATGCCTAGGGAGTTGTGGTTGGCATCTACTAGAAGAAGCTAGAGATGGAGGCAATTGTTGAGCATTTGCTGAATCAGCGACATGTTGGGAAATTGATGCGATTTGAGCGGAATCATGTTGAAAATCAAAAAATGAAACAAAAAATTTCCTTCGAGGGGTTCCTTTAACCCAACCATCTTTAAAGTGGCACCTTGTATGGGCTGCTATTGCTTGGCTTGAATAAAACCTTCTTCCTCAATAAATGCATTGAAATATCGATACACCATCTTGTCTCTTCATTTTTGTTACATTTATTTTCATTATTTTTGGGAGAGGATGAGGAGTATTTATACAAAAGGAAAAAATTAGAAGAGGCCCAGGCGGGGGTGGGGGGTGGGGCTATGGATTTGGAAATAAAATTTCTTTGATTCCTATTTTGTTTATATTAGAAAATATGTTGATTGTTTTAATTAATTTCTTTATGTGGCATTAGTGCATTTATTATATATTTGAATAAGAAGAAATTAGATCTTAATAAATCACAAATCTTCATTTTTATTTTTATTTTGGGATAAATATTCTAAACTAAGCGTTTTATTTAGAATCCCCTAAATAATTTGAAATTTTAACTACCCCTCTAAATTTGGTTATTTGATAGTCTTTATCCCATACAATCTTTTCCTAAGAGAAAGGATACACTAACTTGTCACGTAGAAGTTTTGTTCACTTGCCATTTTTAAAACTATTTTTTTTTTTAAAATGGGGTTATCAATTTTTTTAAAAGAACCGGCTAGAATTTCACTTCTTAAGAAAAAAAACTTATTTGGCTTAAAATAAATTCAACCAAATTTGTTTAATCTATCCCCCCCTCCCCCCCAAAAAAAAAAGGGAATACACTGTTGAAATTATTGATAGGCATTATATTTGTATAAGATATAATAAGAATTATAGAGTAAGAACTTCATTATTCCGCAGAAACTTTTCATTCACTAAAAAAAAGAGAAGATTTAACTAAATAAGTTATATTAGATTTGTCCTGAAAACTTTTAAAATATCACCGAAATAAATAGTTAGAAGAAATACACAACTGAAATCAATAAATCATTATACATAAATATATGACACATAATTGTTTAAAATAGTCTATTTAGGAGTTGAGTTTTCAAAAAATAAAACAAAATTTTCCGCACATATCTAAGAGTGTAGGCACTCACTTTGTTACTTGGTTAAAGGCTATCTTAAGTCGTTTCATGAAAAATGTTTAGTGTGAAAATGTGTTTCTATGAAAAATATTCTCTTTTAAAAAATATTTTGTGTTTATTAGTACTTTAGTTTCTAATTGAAAATTCTTTTCTGATTAAAAAAAAATAAAAAAAATAATATATATATATATATATATATATATATATATATATATATATATATATATATAAAATCAGAACTCTCTCTAAATTTTGAAACTATTCATGAGCCACAACTTTTAACTCATGGTTAAGACTAATATTTTGGGGCTCTTACAGGCTTTCATATAAGGAGAATACTCAGATTCAATATATCTTTCAGACTTGATTCGAGGTAGTTGATGGTTGTTTGTTTCCCATTTATATTATAAATATATGTGCACGTTAACTGTTTTGTCCGTATTGCATGTGTAATGGTATATACTTATGCTACTCTTTTCCATTCTATATTCAGTTCAGAACTTCAGATTATTGTGGACTAATGGTAAGATTGGTCTAACCACAACATCTGAATACCTCATGTTCAAGTTTTTAAAAATTGCAATTTACAACAGCTTGGATGAAGAATGTGTGTACTTGATGAAATTTTAGGGTTAAACGCATACTGGAGTATAGACTGAAAGTGCAGGCTGACAAAGAATGAGATGAGGTGAAAGGTAAACATCTAAATCCCCAACTTGCATGACTTTTTGTGCGAGTAAAAAAGCTGATGTTCTCACTCCATACTATAGACCCTGCATTTTTGTCCTACAATCTTCAGTTGCTAATGGGATGAGGTGCTGAATGATTTGCATCTCATTCTGGAAACTTGAAATAACTTGAAGAACAACAGTACTTTCTCTTAATCTAATTGCATAGCTTCTAGACAGTTACATTTGTTCGTCATGGGGTACCTCCTACCTCCTAGTAACACAGGTAATCGTGTCCTGAATAGATGGGAAGTGGCCTCACTGAGATTTGAACTTGAGACATTATGGTATGGTTCTCAACATACCTGATTGATCAAGAAATTCCATTTTGAGTTTATTTATTTTCGTGCTTTCCGCTTTTCGTAAACACAGATATTGTCTCTTATTTTGTTGATGCAAGGAGCTTGTTTTTTGTACAATGGAGACCAAGCATTAGTCCTTCTCCTATCCAACTCTGATCCCATTACTTTCTACACAAGATGTTAAGCATCATTTGGGGTTGAAGACTAGTGCTATACGATCGCTCCAATTTTTTATAGATCCTCCCCCGATGTTTGTTATCTGCATTGGGGTCTCATTAAATTCAGATTTGTGCATTGTAGAGCTTATTTTTGGGGATGACACTCTGAATAAGATTTTTTTTAATTCTCAAATGCTTGAATCCGGAACCTCTAATTAAGATTAGAGAGATGTCAATCATCCATCGTGACCTATGTTTGTAGTTGTCTATTTTTTAGACAAACGTAAGTCACGACCAGTAGTAGTAGCATGAGTATATACCTATTAAAAGGTTGGATAGTTAAAGTGCTTGTTTGTGCACTATGAAATTAAAGTTGGAGGTCAAAATTAAAATTTGAAGCCAAGTTTAGGGTCCAATATATGTATTATGCCTTATAGAAATGTGTCACGCCTCGAGCCTACACCCTGGACGTGTCCGGCATTCGAGAACCATTGTTGGCTCCAAGCGAACCCTTGGCCTGACTCAACTCTCAGCGGAAGACTTACTCAACATAAGATAACTCAAATATAAAGTTTTAACTCAAATATCTCAAAATACTTAACTTAGAACATTTGAAAATATTCAAACTAGCCACAAGGGCAACTCAAGTCTAGAACATTAACAATAGAAAATGAAACACACTTCTCAACTACTATTGTCTATCTATGAAGCCTCTAAATGACAAAGATGGAAGTTGGGACAAAACCCATGACATCCTAACAAAAACCGAAAAGTAAATGGAATCCACCGGAAGCAAGGAGACTCACCAAAACTAACTCGAACTGATGTGGTATCAACGAAGCGCATGTAGATGACCTTGATTTCTTGTATCTGCATCATAAAACGACGTATGCCAAATGACATCAGTACATTGAATGTATGAGTATGTAAGGAGATGACTCAACATAACATAAAAGCTTGAACTTGAAAAGAAGGAAACATACTCACCTCAACTCAACCTCAATTCATGGATACTCAACTCAATGCAGTATAAAAACGACAATAAAAATGTAGTTTATATAAAGCATTTAACACAGTAGATAACAACTTAATGTATTTAAAAATACAATAATAACTCAGTTTGTATGTAAAGATACAAAATAACTCAATTTTGGAGATTCTCTAACTGACAACCATCACTATGAGCTATGTGATAATACAACGTATCGCCCACGCTGCCACAATTGTCCTATATCTTGCCAGAGTATAAGACATCCTCAACTAAGTGGATCCACTAAGCTATGCTTAAAAAGCAATAAGGAATCATCTAAAAAGTATGACCCTTTCTACCCACGCTGCCTACATGGTTTATAAGGACTTTGAGTTGTATGAACTCATCCCCATATCGGTGCTCAATGCTACTCCCAAAAATATACTCAGCTTATATGTTTAAAAATATTTCCTCATTCTCAATCTTTGATATTATTACTCAAAAGGTTCTCTTAAAAGAGATTATACTTAAAAACTCCTTATGAACTCATTTGAAAATCGATGTTTCCTCTCATTTTAAATGTAAAAACATTTACTCTTGGGAATACTTAGTTCCCATATATTCATTTTGAAAAATCAAACTCAACTCTCCTCATCCTCAAACACAAGTGCTTAAGTCTTAAAACAAGTTTTAAAAGATTGTAAAAGACTTCTCAAAATGACTCGAACGAACTCTTAAGACTTTACTCTTAACTCTACCTTGAATTATGAATCATGAATTCAAGGGTTATGATTCATGTTATGAAGAATCTCTCAATGTTTAGATGTATTTTAGAGTAGTTAGAATAAGAAGGGAGTAAAGGTACACTTTAAAAACACTTAGGCGAAGCAAACGACGGAAAAAAGGGTGGGGGAATGAGACCCTGGCACACTGCTGGTGCAGGGCGCCAGCCCCTAAACTTCAGAGACTCATTCTTGGTGCACTGCTGGCACACCTCCCCAGTCCCCCTGGCGCATATGGGGTGCGCCGCCCTAGCTCCTCCCCAAAACATTCCGACAAATTTTCTTCTTTGATGTTTTGCCATATTTTGCCTAGAATCAAATAGTTTCTTTCCAACTCACTTAGATTTGACGACGCAACATAAGTACACGAAAATCTACTAAAAAAACTCTCAAACTTCTAATATTCATCTCAAGAACTCATCAAACTCATCATTAACGATTTAAGAACGAAACTTTAAGAAACTCATTAAGAACTCAAATCATTCAACCTCAAGAATGAAATTACGGATTTAAAATCACATGATTGGCGTGTGGGTGAAAGAACCCAACACTATGAGAGCTTATATACCTTAATTTGGAGAAACAAATCCTCGATTTGCAAGAACCTTGATCGTTCTTCTTTTTCTCCTATTCTCTTCTTCTTGAACTCCTCTCAAAATCCTAAGCATATTTTAGGATTGTGAAAACTGAACCAAATCAGTTTAGACCCCTAAAATATTACTAAAAATGTTTAAAACTGGTGGGGTAAGGAAACCCCAGAATACCCCTCATTAATTCGGGTAAATTTCCTTAACTGGACAGGTTGACTTCAAACGGGCATATTTCCCTCATTCGAACTCAAAATTTAACAAACTCGGTGGCGTTGGAAAGAGGATTCAAAGACCTTTCATTTGATATCTTATGGGTCACCTAACTCATCATGTACTGAAAGTTCGTTTGAAGTTGACCAAAAACTCACAACTTAAGCATAACTTTAAGCATAACTTGCAAAATTCTAAAGTTGTCTCTTTCCAAATTAGTTCTTTTTAAATTTAGCTCTTTCTAAGGCGGGATGTTACAAAATGAAATGAGTATGAATTGAAATGTTAATTGTTGTCAATCGTATGTAATAATCAATCCTTTTACTTGGGTGTACACGTGTGATTTCTGTTAATTGTGATTGTGATATGTTATTGTTGGTTATCTCGGATACCATGCATGGCATGACTAGATATTCTCATGGTTGGCTTGGGTACCACACCTGATACATACTGACGATTGACTTGGGTACCGCACATGATATGGAATATCTATATGGTTGACTCGGGTACCACGACGGTACAAATTACTAACGGTAGAGATCACATAAAACTTTCGATGATTAATTTTGAAAGTGTGATGGAAGAAATTTTATGGCCTTATAATAAATATTGGTGATAATTTTTTTATGGCTGAATAATTATTTTTATGCATAATAAATAAACATGACCCTTAACTTAACTTCAAATTATAGTTTTAACCTTTAACTTTGATAGTGCACATGCACTTTAATTATCCAAAATATAAACAAAAGAACACTCAAATATTTCATGCAAAACGCATGATATACAAATGTTCCAACATGGATAAGTGAACCACTCATTTGCTGCCACCTGACTAAAATAAATACACGTAGATTTTTAAAAATAATAAAAACAAATTATAATATAGTATAAGGTGAATGTGAAAACAAATTCATTTTTAGGAAAAAAAAAATCACTAGCACTTCTCCTCTTTCTTCTGAAAAAAAAACCCTAATCTAAGTTTCTATATTTCATGCTCCTTGTCTTCAAATCGAAGGAAAAATTGTACAAAATATGTGCTGAGATTTCATATACTTGAATGGTTACCACTATACAAAAAAAATGTGTATTGTTGGTCAGATGCTCAAGACAATAAGGAAATCACTAGAGGAAACTAATGCGTTGGTTGAAAAATTGTTTCAAAACTACTTGTAGATATGGAAGACATAATGAACTTTTCCTTGTTTTCTTTAGTTTGAAGTGTATTGTGCTTTAAGTTGTCAAATACTTAAAGAAAAAAAAAAGGTTGTTTTGTGTATTGTGATTGTCATAGTGAGTAGAAAATTACAATTACGAATTTTTGGAGGCCAAACAATAAACATATATTGCTAAAAATTACTAAATAAAATGGTGCACTTACACTATTTGATAAATTGTAAATGAAATTTCCAGAGAGATATTTGTCAAAGTCTGAGTAGTTGTCACGGCCCAAGCCTACACCCTGGGTGGGACTAGCATTCGTAGACCATTGTTGGCCTCAAGCGAACCCTTGGCCTGGCTTAGTGTTGACACCCAATTTTGACCCTCCACAACATAAATTAATTATCGAGCTTCTTCAATTTCAAACAATTTAAAATAAGTAGTTTTATAAAAATTGCAAAAAAAATAAAAAAAAAATAAATTTAGTGTGCAAGTTATTTTAAATAGTTTTTGTCACTTATTTTATAATTTTAGATAATATATATGTTTTACATGGTTATGTATATAATTATTATATTTTATGAATATTCAAAAATCGTCTCAAAAAGAGTTTGTTTTATATTCAATTAAATTAATTTGGTTTAAAGTATAAGTTATTTATTTTATTAGTTTAATTATTCTTATTTTATATTATTTTGTTTTATTTAATTTTGTTGATTTGAAAAGCACATTTTATTTAAGTTACGTTATTTATGGCCATAGTTTTAAAATAATTAGTTTTATAAAAGCAATAATAATAATATAGTTTGCAAGATTTTTAATAGTTTGTCACTTTTCATAAATTTTAGATGATGTACATGTTTTACATAATTATGTATATAATTAGTATATTTCATGATTATTCGAAAAAATAATAATAATAATAATTATATTTTAAATATTAGGGATGGTTATAGTTTTGAGTTAATAAGTTTTATGAAATTCAAATAACTTTCAAGTTATTTTTTTTAAGTAATGTTATCACTTTCTAATAATAAGTATGTGTAATTTGCAATCACGCTATTTTATAAATATTTAAAAATTATCACAAGAGATTTTACATTTTAGTTAAATATTTTATCAATTTGCTTTAAGTTATAGCTACAATTTCGAGTTAATTAGTTTGGTATTTGAATTAATTAGTTTATAATTAAATTCATTATTTTTTATTTTTTTTTATTTTTTTTTATTTTTATTTTCGTTGAGATTAAGAAGCTCATTGATTAATCTATATTAACTCATCTTGTTTAAATTTTAATCAAATTCACCAATTAAATTCAATTGGCTATAATTTTAATCAAATGAGTTAAATTGTCAATTCAAATTTAACCTCCCCTTACTTCACACTAAGCCATTTGTGATAAACTAACTTGGGCCCTATTTGTAAATTATGGCGGCCCATTTTGTCCAATTCTTATTTCCATTCCAAAATCAGCCCATTCCCCTTTTATTCCTCAAACCCATTACTCCACAATGTTCCCAGCCCACCCATACATGCCACAATACAATAATACACTCCCAAACAGCCAAATACATACATAACAATACAAAAAAAACCTTCCAGCCGCCTCAACCCACTCCAAAACAGTACCCAGCCCCTGTTACTCTTCTTCTTCACGCGAGCACCGGCAAGCAACGTTCAAATCCCAACAAATCCGGAAGTCTCGTCCAACTACCCTGCAACGCCCATACTCACCCCATCCTTTCTACTGTTTCCGGAAAAAGAGGGATTTGAAATTGAAATTTTTAATCCGTTTCCCCTCTAATGGAAGTCATTTTTCTCCTATATAAAATCCATCTTTGTTTTCGATTTAGGGGGGAATTCGGGGAAAAGGCACAAAAAATAACTATTACTTACAAAAATACACTTCAAGAAGGAGAGAGGAAGAAAAGTCAGAAAATTTTACAAAGAAAAGAAATTCTTAAGCTATAAAGAAGTTCACTAGAGTTCCTCGTGTGGTGGAAAAGTCAAAATCTAGCTCGTTAGCTATCCCATTTCGCTGCATCTCGACAGGTAATACTCATTTTTCGGTTCGAAATTTCTTTTTACTCTTAATGTGTTGCTATTAGATTCTTGACCATGTGAGTTGTTTATATGTTGATGTTTGGGGATAATATTGACTTACTGTTGATTGTAAATCAGTGTGGTTGGTTTAGTCTGCTTCGAAATATCGATAAGAGTTAGGTTCTTCGTTTACTTTATCCCCTGTTTCATCTTTTGATATCGATTGGAATATGTATATAATGTTGTTGGTGGGCTGTTTGGTGGCTGTGTGGCTATTTTTCTCGTCGTAGTTTTATTTTTGTCGTCGTAAATCTGCCATAATGTGTAAGTGTTTGATGTCTCACCCTTCATTCTTTCACCTCAAGTTAAAGGAATGAAACAAGACATCAATATTTTAAGTTCTTAGTATTTTACATTCGTCGTCTTGAATCTCGTAATTAATAGTTGCGACCATGTTAACTCCTTCCCCGTTTTGTCATGTCGCAATATAGCATGTATGTGACAAATTAGCCAAGTTTCATATTCGGGTTCGAGTTAAAAAATTCTTCCAAGGTATATTGGTGTCTTGTTCTTGTATGTGCTTTCAAGCATGAGTTATGTTCTTTTCTTCTCTTGTGAGGGTGTTATAGATTGATTCTTATTTCGAAAATTATAGTCCTAAAGTTAAGAGTTTCAATTTATTGTAGTTTATCCTTAAATGCACGCCTCATTGTGTAAAAAATCGTGCTAAACTTTGTGGTATGTCCTATTGCCTATGCTTGCCTCCTTTCTTTATTTGAAGTTGTGAAAAATGCTAAAATTCCCTCTCTTATCCATGCCTAAATTTTCATCAAAAATAGTAGCATGTTGTCCTAATTCTTTCTATTGCTTTGCCTCTGTTCAAAAATGAATAAAGTTTGTTTTATTAACATGCATGTCTATTACTGCCCTTTCTTAGTATGAAATATTGATCCTATTTTTGCCATTGTCTATGGATCACCATGTGCTAGGAAGAAGTTTGCTTTGAAGGTGGTTGTTTACTTTAGTTTAGATTAAATTTCGCCCTATCCTTTGATCCCGGAACTTTGTTCCTCTCGTTGTCGTATAATGGTTTATGTTGTACTTTAAACCTAACAACATCGATTCCAATAAGTCTATTTGTATACCTTTGTGTTCTCATCTTTGAAGTATGTCGGAATAGATTTATTAATAGTTGTTTATGCTTCGGAACTTAGGATTGATGGATTCGTATGAACAAAGGTGTTGCCATGTTTAGTTATAGATATTTAACAATGTTTCCTTCATCTACTTAAAGTAAATTTAGCATACAAAATGAATAACTAGTTTTATAGCTTTTCTTATTGTTTTAGGATCTAACATTTTGTCCATCTATTCGTCTTCTTTTAGTTTTCGCCATAGGTATCATTTGCTTGTTATGACCGGTACAATTGATCAATTTGCTAAAGCTTGAGTGTTGTCTGATATGCTTCTTCTCCTATATATATATATATATTTTATTTTATTTTTCTTTTTAGAACTTGTTGAAATATCCTTCTTTTGTTTCCTACCAATATGCAACATGAGTGAATTACTCAAATGACTTGGTATGATTTTAGTCTTTTATTTGGTGTTAGTTTAGCCTTATTTATCGCTAAATATTTGTTGATATAATTTGGGGCCACCGATTTATATGAATGCTAATTTTTGTCCTCATTCGTTACATGTGGGCTCGTATGGAGTCCAAGGTAGACTCAAATCCTTCGCATTTCAAAATGGGCATTAAAGGCCCAAATTCATTTTTCCCTCTCGAGTCAGTCCCACTGCAAATAGAAAAGATGATGAACAGATTGAAGGCAAAATGCTGGCTGGAAAACTGAAAGAAGTCTCGAGAAAGCTGAAAATAAGCCGAAATACAGCTTGTATACAGTGGTATACGTCAATATACACGACAAAAACAGTGAGATACAGGTCTAAAACGCAGGGATACAGGGCCGAGGCGAAATACAGGTGTTTGGAAGCAAGATATACACGAAAAGAGCTGATATACATGCTCATATACGCTGATATACATGAGCTGTATACCAAAAACGGGTTTTGTTTAAACCCCAAAAGTAGCGAATTTGGCCCAAGAAAGGCCCAAATTCAATTTCTCCCCTTACTCTTTAATTATTTAATTGCGATTACTTATTATTTGTTGTTTAACTCTAACTTTAGAATTTTTAATCAACTTAGTTGGATCCCCCAAAAGATGAGCTATTTCTTTGTGTTGTTTTGTTTCTAACAAGTCTCTTGTTATCAATTTTTGTATTGTCATTTATAATCTTTAGTCAAAACTTTCTTTTTTCTCTTATTAGTTTAAATTAGTTTTTTTTCATAAACCAAAATGACTCAAATAAAAACCAACTCATTTTGTTTCGTTAAAATTCTTATTACTTGTCTCCAAATCAAATATTTCAATTAAGGTCTCATGTTCTAAAAAATAAAAATTGCTCTTCGTTTAACTATTTTCTCAAAATCAATCTAATAGTGTAAATTATTATAAATAAATACTTACGTAGTCATTTGCTCAAAAGGTTAGTCAAAATTTTATTTCTTTAATTAATTTAAAATGATTTTCATGTTTTAATATATTGGTTTAAATTATTATTTTAAAATGAATTAAATAAATTCTAATTAATCAAGTTTTATTAATTTTCTAATCACTTGCAATTTAATCCAAATGTATCATTTTTGGGAACCATTTTCTCTAAATAATAAAATAATATAAAATGTGTCATTTATTTAATTATTTTCTCCAAATCAATCAAATATTGTAAGTTATTATTATTATTATTATTATTATTTATTTATTTATTTATTTATTTTATTTTTATTTTTATTATTATTATTATTATTATTTTATTTTTATGTTAAATCATTATTTTTCTAAAAATTAGTCAAAAAAATATATTTTAAGTCAAGTCGCAGGTCAACCGCATGTTAGCGGGCACTTCGAATGCTTAAACCCTTCTCGAAGTGAAAATTGAACCCCGAACCTTCTTTGGTATTTTCAAATGATTTTTTCTGTTTAAATCTTTGAAAATTATAAGTTTTCTTAATTTCTTAAAAAAAAATTAAGTGGCGACTCTTTTCTAAGTATTTTTCTCAAATTGTTTTATACTTAAAACATTTCAAAAAGTGATTTTTCTAGAAATAGTTAAATTACAACACAACAGAAATGGCGACTCTGCTGGGGATTCAATTAGGTTCTAACCATAATGACTTGACTCTCTTTGACTATTTGCTAATATTTGTTGAATTGTTTTACTTCAAATGTGTCTTATGTGATTAAATTGTGATATCAACTGTCATTGCATGCATATCATTTATTTCGTCAAATGACGTTTTTTTTCTTTTCACTTAAAGGATGATTATGCGAGCCGCAGTCGTTCGTTAACCAAATTGTTCTCGAGGCACCCTGACGAATGTAGTTGGCTACTGGATAGTCAACGGTCGTTAATTGTCTCAGCCCAAGTAGTCCGCTTGGGTCACCAATCCACTTTAAAGAAAACCCACTCTTAGTCATACTAGGATAGAGCAAGACCAAATCCCTGAAATTTAGCGCATTTTTGAACTAAGATGACCCAACACCCAAGGCGTGTTGGGCCCATTAGAAAGACCACCTTGAGTCCAAAGGGCCCACGGCCCGAACGGACGTTCATACTTACGTGCTTGAAGGATGTATGCGTTATTTGACAAATTGTTGTGTCTTGGGTTTGGGGGGTATCTAATTATTTGTATGTTTTTGTAGATGGCCAAGCAACACTTGAGTTTCAAAATGGTCACCGAGACGCCGAGCCTCCTCTGTGTATGGTGGAGCAATCTCAATGCATATCAGAAAAGGGAATTTTCCATTCACTTGGGTAACCTTCCATCGATAATGAATCTCAAAGTTTGGCCTAAGTTCATTGAGGTGGTCACTCGATTTTGGGATGATGAAAGGATGGTGTTCCGCTTTGGAGATGTTGAAATGACACCAACTGTCGAAGAAATCAAAGATTGCCTAGACAACGTCGGAACGTGCCAGAAAAGGAAAAATCATCCCAGATCACCACATTTTGTTACCGGATAAGACGACCAATACCTGGGCGAAGAACATGTTGTTACTAGTAAATGCGGATCGGCTAGACACCCCGAGTATTCCGTTTCGAAATTCTACGAACGGTGGGGACACGAGAACTATTATAAGAATTTTCCAAATGAGTTTCTCGAGTCGCATGTAGTTGGAGTCAAACTCAAACCTTAGCATTTCTTTGTATGCCTGCGGGGACGATGGTATTTCCTCAAGGCGAAGGGAATGAAATTGATACTCGGGTTGTCATGGTTACACACGCCATCTTCGAGGGTGTTGGTAAGAAAGGACAAGTTAAGAAATACTTCAATCTAGCTCCGATCATTCTGGCCGACATCTACCGATCTTTGGGTCAATGCAAAAACGGGTTTCTATTTTTTCAAGGTTGTAATATTTTGCTACAGTGGTGGATGTCTAAACATGTCGGTGAAGACATACGAGACTCGAAAACGAAAAATTAGCCGAACGGGTGCGACAAGATACCTCACGCTAAAGATATTTGTCAAGAATGGGCTGGACGGGTCAACCTAAAAGATAGCATGGCAGAAAATAGATATGAAGCCGGGTATGTGGATGAATACAAAAAATGGTTGCAGAATGATCTGCGTGGTACACTTGACCCGACGCCACGCACAGGTCGACAGATTGAAGATGTCCAGGTAAGGCTCCAAATCCAAGCCTACCATTTTCAGCAGGAATGGGACCGAAGAGAGCAAGAGTTTCAACGTATGGAGCAAGAATACCTGCGTAAGGAACAAGAATTCCAGCATAGAGAATATGAAAGCCAAAGGGCATTAGCCTTTGCCACGCAAGAGTTAGCTGACGCGAGATCACACGATGCGTTTGGACTTGAACTTTGATGAACGGCTTAACACCCTCCGGGGGCGTGTCAATGTCTTCCAAAGCTGTGTTATTTGAGCCGCATGTGATAACCAGCAAGTTTCTCATTCGTGAAGAAGTGGAAAAAGCAAGAGGAGGAGCAAGTCCTTCAGCATTTTAGTTATCTTATTCCCCTGCGTGGGATTGATGTTTTTGTATTTGCAACTTAGTCCTTCCCTAAAAGATGTATCCCTTTGCTTAGCTTTGTAATGAATTCTCTATTGTTTATGAATTTTGTTTCGGGGGTGCAATAATTTGTTTTAAATGGCGCAATACATCCTTCAATTCGCTAGGCCTACCCTCGGCACAAAAGGGTCACATGCATGTTTAGGACGCGATATTTGCCTGTTTACTTGTGTGTTTAACTATTTGTGTGATACGTTGCTTTGAATGAGGACATTTTAGCCCACTCCTTGTCAAAAAAAAATATATATACAAAAATTGAAAAAAATGTCAAATACAAGTCACTACCAAAATGTCCGACCAAAATTTCGTGAGTCTTAAGTTTCTCAGTCAGAAATAAAATCCTACTACCGAATCCTAAGCCACTACTCTATCATCTCATGAAAGGTAAAATTGCAGCTAAGATGAAAAAAGGCAAGAGTATCGACGTAGAGCTAACTGAGGAGGATTTGAGGGCGAAATTACGGCTCGGGACAAGAGATAAAGAGATCCGAGAGGAGAAAGGAGAATAGAAGTGGAGTTCGCCACCGCGGTGGCGCGAGCGGCAAATGCGGCACTAGACGCGGAATTGGCAGCAAAGATGACAAAAATGTGTTGTTATAGATGCGGAGACGATTCTTTGTGCGAAAAGAAACGCGATGCCCTCAAAAAATATAACCGTGATGCTTCAAAAGCCACATGGAGAACACTCTTTCTTCAGCCCAAGAGGCCACTACCAGTGATCCCGAAGGCGCTAGACTGAAGCTACTGAAGAAGACACTGGGGAGGAAATTGTCTATAGGCCTCCTATTCGGGGATGATGGAAGGAAGGGAATGAGAAAACCACCCTCAAAGCATATGAATTTACCCCCCGTGATTAATGCGACAATCAGAAAAAAAAAATAAAAAATGGCCTGAGTGGAGGCACATTTCATCTTTTAGGAGCTTGCTTTATTGTCGGTTTTTCACTTTCCTTGTAATCTTCAAGAAATGAATGAATGAAAATGAAATTTTCTTTTGTATTCGAACTACGTAGGGCCTGAATTCTCCTTGGGAGATACGTAGGCAGCCTTTCGAGCCGGCCCCTATCTTTTAAAATTTTCTCTTCCCCTTTATTATACAAGAAAACATTGAGTTCGGATTAACAAATTCCCACAGATGCGGCAAAGAAGACCTTAGCTCAATGCAATTTAACCTTTGAGTCACCAACCTTAACATAAAAACGAGCAAATTCCTGCTTGTTCAAAAATCAGTCCCAATTACTCGTGGGTTAACGTGTCCTCAAACGAAGCAACCTTTATGTGTTTATCTGCTTTCTATGTGATATATTGCATTATTCATCCAAAACTAGTACTGACAGATTTGCCTTTGAGTTGTTTTTCTCTGCAGGTAGTTAGAACTGATCTGTGTCGATAAGCTGGCTGATCATCCTTATTTCACTAGATCTAAAGGTCCTACAGATTCCTTCCCCAATCAAAGTTCACAAAAGGGAAAAGTAGCAATGGGTGATAACAACGAAGAAATCAGCCTTACTGATGTCGTGGTGGCTCGGCCACCCCCGCGATCAAAATGAAGCGATCTGGGCGGTTGATGCAACAAATTGCCGAGATGAGGGTCGAGATGCGAGAAGACAAGATTTGCCCCCTCTATTTTTCTTTGTCGGCATGCAACCGAGGACGGAAGACCTCATTTCAAAAATCCCTCCCTAACGTGGAACAAGCTCAAACTTTTGTCTTCAAGTCCTGCTCGTGATCCCTCCATCGTTGACCTTACCACCCAAAACCCCATTACGCCTCGGCTTCACCAAACACCACCTCCTCCCTCAAAATACCAACCTCCAAGCACCACTCCCTCCCTAAGTCGAACCACCAAATTGGCCTGCCCCCTCATAGCCAAAACGCTAATAACCTACGCACTTCCCTCCTTCACCAAAACCAGTATACCAACCCCCAGACTTTTCCCCAAAACTATCACGCCCCCTTTAAATGGCGAGTCCCTCTATTGCTCCACCACTACCGCAAAAAACCGCTTTCCAAATACCGAGTCCCAACGAGCATGACGCCCATGGTTCGGAGCTTGACCCACTATGAGGAGAGGGAGAGAGTGGAGGTCAAAGGAAAAGACCACCAGATAGATATGAAGGAAGAAATTAGAAAAGCCATGAAGGAGTTAAGCGCATTCCGAGGTCGCCGGGTTGAGTTACGAAGACACTGTGCATTCATCCAGAACTTGGACCTCCAGGAAGGGTTGAGGTGCCGAAGTTTGACATCTTCGGAGGAACGGGAACCCTTTAGCACACCTGAGGGCCTACGTGACCAACTCGTGGGAGTTGGGAGAGGCAGCTTTGTTGATGCGGCTTTTTAGCCGAAGTCGAGCGGAGAGGCTCAGAATGGTTTTCTTGCTCATGAAACAAGACAGGGTGGTCTAGTTGGAACGCTCTAGCTAAGGACTTCATCGAACGATTCGCCTACAATGTGGAGATCGTTTCGATCGTTACTCCTTGGAGAAGATGAAACAAAAATCGGCAAGAGATTTAGGAGAATTCGCATATAGATGGCGAAAGGAGCGACTAGAGTTAGACCTCCTATGTCGAAAAAGAAATCGTCGAGAAGTGTTTGTGCGGGTGCAAGAGCCTGAATATTATGACGGAATCATGTTGCTCGTTGGAGCAAAATTT